>PVKE010008928.1:0-46272 GCA_004027555.1 Craseonycteris thonglongyai | reverse complement strand
AAAAAAAAAAAAAAAAAAAAAAAAAAAAAAAAATTAATAAAATAAACTTAAAAAAAAAAAAGAAACCATTAAAAAAAAGAAAGATTGTCTTCGACTTATGTTACCACTTTAGTTGCATTGTCTTTATGTTGCCATGTAGTTTTCTAATTATTTTAAATGTCTGTGTAATATTACATAGCATGGTTATACCATAGTACTCTTGGACTTGTCAATATTCTTGAAAGTTCACATTATTTACAAAATTAAAAAATGGAGTTTTGTTATTGACAAAATCTGTTCTTCAAAATGAGCAAAAGTGCATGTTTTGACCCTGGATATAGCAAATAAATCCTCTGATTATGTGGACCATTTAAACCAATAATTTTCTTATGGAGCTGAAATATTTACTGTATCTATTTGTGCCTGTTCTTTGTAAATGAGGTGACATCAGTCCAAATTCGCTGGTTTTCTGCTTGCCACCCTATCTTGTGAAATTTCAGTTTGGCTTCCGTATTCATGTGGTCCAGAAACCAGAAGCTGCGTACTAGGATGACAAATGAATTCAAACCACACTTTCGAAGTCCTCAGAGTGCGGTTTCCTCATTAGTCCCCATAATCTCTCTAATTAACAAAGTTCTGAGTTTGTTATGAGAGCTACTTTAATCCTGTATTTATTTTGTTTTAAAATATTAAATTTTTTCAGGATATATTTTAGTGTCCTTAGGGGGGGTCACCTGGCTAGGTTGTACTGTAAGCAAATGTTTCCTCTTGCCCTTGAGTAAGTAAGCGATTGATAACAGTTCATTAGATTGGGTGTTCATAGAAGAACATTTGCTCTGCACCTTAAAATTCTTCATCACCAATAGCACACAAAGATATTGTCTGAATTTTTTATACTAAATTCTGTCATTATTTTATGTGATATGGGTTCCTTTAATTAATTCTATCATAGTAACACGAAGTCTACCAATAGAGATTTGAGTGTTCTGAATTGAAGTCATAATTATTCAAGGGGATTTTGAAGGAAGTACGGGTATTTTGAAAAGCATGCTACATTCACAAAAGGGTTTCCCCATACAGTAAGGTCACCAAACGGAAGGTAGTCTTTGTTATTCAGGATATGATTAATATTACCTCATCATTTAATTTTAGAACTTTAAAGTTGCTTGCATTAGTTTCGGCATATGGGCTGAAACCTAACTGTCTATTTATTCTTTTTAATTACAATAGTAATGTATACATTGCTAAATATTTGGTAAATAGGAACTGAAAGAAGTCTCCCATGGTATCTTTTCCTTTACCAAAACCTCTGCTATTATTTTGTGTTATTAATGGTTCTAATCTTTTCTTATGTACTTTTCTCTTTACATTTTTTGGTAACAATTTTTATACATAATTTAAATTGGATTTATTTCACTTAACATTATTACATCACATGCTTTTTTTTCTATGTATACAATCTTCACATCATTTGTAATTTTTGTACAATATTCCATCCTTCTCATATTTCATAATATCCCTCAGTATGTTCCCTTATCGGACGTGTGCAAAGCTCATTGTCTATGCTATATATGATGGTTATAAGACTCTGGTCCACACACTATGTTAATATTACTCATACAAGTCATGGACATGACCTGATTGCCATGATTTGCCTTTCTCAACCAATGTTACGCATTTTTAATTGAATTTCTTTGTGCCTGTTTTTAATCCACTTACTGGATGGGGATTTTTGTCTTTCTTTCCTCAGTGGTGAAAGTGGTGCTGGAAAGACAGTGGCTGCCAAATACATCATGAGTTACATCTCCAGAGTGTCTGGAGGAGGCCCCAAAGTCCAGGTGAGTTTGTGATATGGCCCATTTGAGACTCTGTTCTATGTGAAATAGAAGAGGCTCCATTTGCTGTTTGAAAAACAATTTTTTTCTTCCACTGAAAAGATATTGGTTGGTTCTACAACCAAGAAACTTGAAATCTCAAAGAAATAGCATGTTATGAGGTGGAGATGCCTAATATAGAATGAGTTTCTACAAATCAATAAAAAGGTCAAAAATCCAAAAGGAAAATAAACACAAAGAACATGAAAGACAACTCATAAAAGGAAATGTAAATGACTCATAAAACATGAAAATAGGCTCACGCTCATAATAATAAGAGCAATGCAGATTAAAACTATACCAAAAATCTATTTCTTAACTCTCAGAATGGCAAAAATTTTGTACTATTTTAAACATTCTGTTGGTAAGAAATAGGGACATAGTCTCTCCCATGTATTCCTGGAAGGAGCATGAACTCATATACTTTCCTGGAAGGACTTCATCAAAGTCTGTCAAATCTTCATGCATATACCTTTTGACTCATCAGTTCTGCTTAAGAGAATGTATCCTTTAGATATGCAAAATGATACTTGTATAAAGTTACTATATTTGATGTTCCTTTTTTGGAATGTAAAAGACGGTAACAAATGTTCATCAATCAATACTAGTGAAATATAATTTATGGTTCATAATAGAATTGAATATTAGACAGCTATTAAAAATGAAGCTTTATGTACTGATGGGCAATGATCTCATGATATATTATGAATTGCAAAAAGCAAGGTTCAGAACATTTTGTATAGTGTGCTGTTGTTTGAGGAAAAAATGAGAACATAGTATATCGATATTTTTTAAATGTGTATAACGTATCTCTAGAAAGAATATAAGAAACTGACAGTGATTTCTTCAAGGAAGGAACCTAGGAGTTTGAGGGAAGGGCATACTCTTCCTGTATACCTTTTTGAACCTGTTTTGAGCTGTATTAAGTAAATTTCCAATTCAAGAAATTTACAAAAAATTTTAAATGGAGAGAGAACAAGAGAGAAAGGAAGAAAAAAAGGTTACAGAGTAAACATTTGGAAAGGGGAAGGGCCCAGAGAAGGTGACACAGGAGAGATGAAAGAAAAGGAAAAGGAATACAACATAGGCAGAGAAACCACACATTCAAGAGGACAGTAGGAGCAGTGGATAGATACAGCCCTATCTGACTTTACTGTCATACATTCTGAGAAATGCATCATTAAGCCTTTTGCTCCTAGGCTACAAGCTTGTACAGCATGTTACTGCACAAAACAACACAAGATAAAATCAAGCACAATAGAAAATGATGCAATCAGGAGACGCAGTAAACACGAGAGGTATGAGGCTGCTACCGGCCTAACATGGCATACTTTACAACAAAATTTTTATTTATTTTTTTATGTTTTTGTTAAATTTATTGGGATGACATTGTTTGATAGCATTACACTGTTTCCAGGCATACACAAAACTTTATTTATTTATTTATTTTTACATTTAATGTCCCCTCCCCATGCCCCTCTTTAAATAGAAAGAGTACACTCTCAATAACAAGCAAAAGTATAATATTGCAAATACATAAACTAGTAATATAGTCATTTATTACATACTGTAAATAATTGTATGTGCCAAATGAAAAGAAGATTTAGAACACCACTGTGCAGTAGAAATATGTTGCATGTCACATCCATAATTTAAAATTTTGGAGTAGCCACATTTTAAAAGAAGCAAAAAGAAGCTTATGAATTTTAATTTCAAAAATACATTTTATTTAACCCAACACTTCCAAAATATTATCATTTTAGCATATAATCAATATAAAAAATTAATGAGATATTTTACATTCTCTTTGGTACTAAATCTTTGAAATCTAGTGCGTATTCTACCCTTAACGGCACATCTCAATTGGGACTAGCCATGTTGCAACTCAAAAGCACATGTGGCTCATGGCTTCCATATTGACCAATGAGTACAGCTCAAGAACCGAGATTGGTGTGGTGCATTCCAGTTCCTTTTTTTTATTCATGTAACCACACCTTATCGGTGGAAATTGACATGGAGACAGGAATTCAGGACTGTTTTGTACTTAATTAACTCTTTCTCTTTTCTCCAGTGTACTTACCACAAAATTCTGTTGGAATCTTGATAATGGATGAAAGGATGGATGGATGGATGGATGGATGGATGGATGGATGGATGGATGGGCGGATGGATGGATGGATGGGCGGATCGATGGATGGATAGATGGATGGATGAAGGGATGGATACACGCAGGAAGATTCTCAGTTAGCAAGTCAATAATTAAAGAAGGCGTGTGACAAGAAAGACCCTTTCTTTTGTTGTATCCTTACAAGAAGCTGAATGTATAGGCACATCTGACCAGCAAACAATAGATATAAAGGATTAGTGAAGATCCACAAAGTCAAAGTTAATTTTACAAAGAAAAGTAAAGTTTATATAAATCTATGAGTTTTTATAGGTGAGTAAGCAGCTTGGAAGTAATGTTTTTAGGCCTTGAAACTAACTGCATGGAAGTCCCACCCAGATTTGCCTTTAGTGCCATCATTAATGACATGCTTCTGGCTGATGGAATCTCAGTTTTCCTTCTTCTTGTGAATGTTCAGGAGGGTTCCCAAGGTACACTGTGGCTGTTACAATAGTCAGTCAGTAGTTAGTGCCTTAATCTTGTCCTATTTGCAATAGACCATGACTGAGTGGCCAGACTGTAGACATTTAAAAGTTGAATTTTCTCTTCCTGTTTTCCTATGAGGACAATGATACAGAGCTCTTGGCTTGAAAGTAGTCAGTAGCTACAGAGCACAAACCAAAGACTTGTTATTTCTGGAACATGTTTAACCATAGCATGTGAATAATTAGAAGTATAAGGAATGACTCACTTGTTGAAAGACCTCCCCAACATCCACTTCTCTCTATTGAGCTATCTTGCCCATGGGGTGTTTTGCATACTTTTCAGTCAGACACAGAGCTAGGGTGTTTGAAAACCAAATTCTTCCCCTCTAGTAAGCCAGGAATTGTTCTGTAAAATTCAGTGTTGGCCCTTGCTGCTCAAAATGTGGCTGTGATGGCAAAAGCAGCAGCACCAGGGAGCTGGTTAGAAATGTAGCCACTCCAGCACTTCCTCAGACCTACTGAATCCACACCTGCATTTTAACAAGATCCCCAGATGATTCGTGCATATTAAAGTTTGGGAAACACAAGTCTATGTGTCCACAACCTTGTTTGAGGAGGAGACACTGTTGCATTTCCCTTAAGGTACCTGATGCCTACAGTAGAAAGAATGGAGGTGAAGATGGTAGAGAAGGGGTAGTGATAGGAAAGCTCCTGATCAGAACAGCAAGGAGCTGCCCCTCCATGCTTCCCTTCCCTTCCTGCTGTGATTCCTGGTACACCAAGGAGTGCAGGCTAAAGCTGTAGGGTCCAGCATGGAAACCCAGTCCCGGAATGGTTGTAGAGCGGTTCCTGGTGGCACCCTGGCTCTAGGGAATCCTGTATTATTAAGTCAAGGGAATTGGAAGGCACGAACACACAAATAGGTGGTTAAGTAAGTCCTGTTTAGAGGAAAGAATAAATCCTCCAGAAACCCCAGGGACAGAAGGATTTGACGCCTTTCACCTTCCTGCATTCAGAAGCCAGGTCCTTAGGGAAAGTTTGGCTTTCCAGCCTGTGGTAGGTTGTTTGCACCTTCATAACCTCTGGTCCTTTTGCTATGACAGCACGTCAAGGACATTATCCTACAGTCCAACCCACTGTTGGAGGCCTTCGGGAACGCCAAGACTGTCCGTAACAACAACTCCAGCCGATTTGTGAGTCTCTCCTGTTTCACAACATGTCACCTGACTGAGGGTGTTGCAATTCCTGACTTAAGTTCGGTGTCCCCCAGGAAGTGGGAGATGCTCACCTATCACCAAGTAGCCGCCTTTTCCATCTTTTCTTCATGTTCCCTTGCAGTGTGTATTCAGGCTTCCATTTGCCCTTTGACTGAAGTTATTTTTGAGCCCCAGGATATAAATCAGATAATTTTTTGAAAACAGGTTTCCAGTTGAATTGCCTGACTAAGGGAAATAAAAGTGGATAAAAAGATGTCAGCTCTGGTGCTGGAAGAGTTTGCACCCCGGAGCAAAGACCTCTTGTAGACAAGGAAATGAGTGGACTAGATCGCAGGCTTTCCTGCTTTGCTTTTGCTTCACAGAACTGGGTCTGTGTACACTGAAAAGGGCAAACACTTTGATCTGACACCTCAGAGACGGCTGGCCTCCTCTGTGTCAGCCAGAGTGAGCCTGACCACCTCTCCCACCCTTCATAGTTGGGTGCCTTTGTTTTAGGTATATCCATGTAACACAGTAACACCCAAAAGTGATTGGACTTAACCTGACAGATTGCCTCTTGACTGGCCCAGTCCCCTAAGGTCAGCCAAATACATTATCATAAATGCCCGCGAAAACATTTTTCTGTCTGAGTGTCTGCTGAGAATTATTGCAGAAGGCCGGCAAAGATGAAAATATTTGCCCAGCAGCTTTGATTTCTGTAGCTTTTGCACCTTATCTCATAGATTATATCTGGCAGTTAAGTGTTCAGGGGGCCATCTGTGCGGCTGATTCAGGACCATTTTAAAATAAATAAATAGGAATTTTGGAGAAAAATTATTTCTCTTTCACCCTTTTATTTTGAAAGGAAGCTTTTATTTCTAAGAGAATTCTTACAAAGTTCTTATGCAGTAACTGTGAAGTTCCCTGGTGAGTTGTATCTGTCAGAATTGCCCTCACTTTCCTTGCTGTTCAATATTATTCAAACTGTTTACTCATTTTCTTATTTCTCATATTTTCTTGCTTGATGCTTGGGGTCTGTTATCTTGAAGAAGTTTCTAGGTAATGAAATAGGAAAGAAGATGTGAATATGATTTTTCATTTGACTCTTTTTCCCCTAATTGTCAATCTCAGTCTGACTTGTAAAAATGCACTTAACCAAACTGAACTCGCTTGCTACCCATCCCCCCATTTGCCTTCCTTGGAGAGCGGAAAAATAATTAAATCAGTATTTCTCTTCATTTTTTCAAACAAATTATTCTCTATCCTTGGATAAAGAAGATACATTGGTCAATTTTTTTGTAAAACAAAAATGCCCAGCAATTATTTTTCTGATTATAAAATGTCATACAACCCTGATAGAAAGATGGGAAAGAGTATGGATGAGCAGTTCACACACACACAGTCATGTCTGATGAGCATCAAAGGTTATTCTCACTCATAGTGAGAGAAATGTAAATTAAAACCATATGTCATTTTCTGCCTCTCAGGTGGGCAAACATTAAGGAGATTGATAATAGTAGAGAAAAGACACTATTAGTTGAATATAGACACATTTCTCCCATCTTTATCAAAATTTAATATGTTCATTTCTTTGACCCAACAATATTTTTAGGATATAGTATCTCTAAGTTTCCTGTTATTGAGTTATTTAAAAATATATCTATAATATATTGTATTAAAACAGGATACAGGACAATATTGTATTAAGACAGGTTACAGGACAATATTTGTAATGTGGTTCCATTTTTATTTTTAATATGCACATTGTATAAAACATAATTAAGGTGTCTATATATCAAAGTTTGAATACATCATTCTAGTGATTAGTAGGAAGAGGTGAAAGTGACATCAGGGTGGGATTTTTACTTTTAAAAATGGACATATAGTATGAATAAAAATTCACATTTCCACTTACAAATCTTTTCAACTTTTAAGAAATATATTCTGAAATATATCAAACACTGTTTAAAAATTGTACAGGGAACGCCAATGTACCCAGAACCTAGCTTAAGAATTAAACATCACCAAGAGTCTAAGTTTCTTTCCATTTAATTATGAAAATGCAACATCCTTTCTTTAAACAGTTTCCTCTTTCTCCCCAAGCTGCTGCTCTACAACAAAACTGCACTTTTTTCTTCTTTTTTTTTCTTTTAAAGATTTATTTTATTGATTTTTGACAGAAAGAGACAGAGAGAAGGGGGAGGGCCCAGAGCAGTCTCCATAGTTGACAGCATTCATTTTCCATATAGTTTCACTCCACAGGTGGACGCGGGGCTGCACAGGGCAGGAACCAGGCTGGGGGCCTCCCGCATAGGCCCCGGCAAGAACTGAACTGGTTTCCCCTTTTTTATCTCTTGTTAGAGGTTTTTACCTTTATGTAACAAATTTCAATTGTGTATAAGCTCTTCTGTTACATTAGAGCAGTAGTTCTCAACCCTGACCACATATAAAAATCACGCAGGATTTTAAAAACTGCTCAGGTCAGGGCACCAGTCCACAGAGACTGATTTACTTACCTGGGTGGCACCAGGCATTTCTTAAAGGTTTCTCAGCTCTTTCTAACAGGTGGCCAAGGTTTCACACACCTTCTAAAAGGACTCATGAGTTTGCCATTTACAGTATCGA
The DNA here is from genome assembly GCA_004027555.1 of Craseonycteris thonglongyai. Taxonomy (NCBI): domain Eukaryota; kingdom Metazoa; phylum Chordata; class Mammalia; order Chiroptera; family Craseonycteridae; genus Craseonycteris; species Craseonycteris thonglongyai. The sequence continues at coordinate 38,009 of PVKE010008928.1, read as the reverse complement.
CCCTGCCTGGATGTGATGTCCTGCTTGGTTTCATCTCCACCCCCACTTGATAGGGAATGATGAGGGGTGGGTACCTGGATGGACCCTGAATTACTCCCTCCAGAACATATGCAAAAGGGAAAAGCTGATGAAGAATGGCCTCACTGAGAAGCACCAGCAATCTTGCTCAGCCAGCTTTTCTCAGCAACCACTGTAATTCAGAACAACAGGAGTTTGGGGTTCTCCCATACATCTGGTGCTTCTGGGTGCTTATTTTGGGGGTTATTTTTGGAATGGGTGGGAGGGCTCATCAGATTATGACACATTGACCATTAGAGGGTCTATCTATAGTCTTTTCAATACTGGGAATTGGCAAGTAGCTGAAAAGGAACATGGCACATTCTGGGTGCTATAGGCAATGGGAAAAACTTGGAATGTGCTTTTCTTGATCTTAATGAGTTTATGGTTCTAGTCACACACTTGCGGCCTGGCAGGATTCATCCCTAAGATGGGTGGAATTTTTAAGTATTACATGTGAATGCAGTTAGCCTGGGCAGGCAGGCCTTCCAGTTTGAGCGTAGGCTACACCACTCCCTATCCACATTCTCATCTTTCCCTTTATGTAAGTTGACCCTTCTGGACCTTTCTGAAGACTGGAGAGAAGCTAGAGTCTAATGAGAGAAAAAAAAAAAAAGTCATTTACTTAATCTGGGCACCTTTTCCAGCTAAATTCCAATGTTTTATTTTCCTTTGTTCCCTCTTAACAGTAATTTAAAAGGAACTATTAACAATAGCCGTAACAAATATCTCCACACCCACAACTAGCTGGAACAAACTTTATTTATAATCAAGTGTTTCTATTTTATATGAGCATTTTAGATGTTCCAGAAGTAAAATGGGTTGCTTTTGCTCAAAGCCAATAAAACAAGTCATCCAGAGGGAAAATTTACTTCCTCTGAAAAAGGCTGATAGAGTTCACTCTTGTTAAATAAAAGGGACCATGTTAATTTCTGTCCCATTTTTTATAGCTTCTGGCTTAGCGGGCAAGTACTTACTGGGGGAAACAGGCAAGGAATATAACATGTTCTTATTTAGTCGGGCTAGGATGATAGATTCTCTCTCTCAATACAGAATTATGTGATGGAATAAAAGCACAGGTGATTGTCTGATAGGAAGAAGTAGGGAAGTCCAGACCAGAACTGATGATAATTCAGAATGTATCTATCACTAATAAATTTCTTTGAATTATATAGTGTATTGAAAGCCTGTTTGGAACGTCATGTTTTTGTTTACTAACCATCAAAGGAAATCCCTAACTTTCTTGCAGGGAAAATACTTTGAAATTCAGTTCAGTCCAGGTGGGGAACCGGATGGTGGAAAGATCTCCAACTTCCTTCTGGAAAAATCTAGAGTGGTGATGAGGAACCCTGGAGAACGGAGTTTTCACATATTTTACCAGGTATTTTTTTTCTTTACTACTTCCTTATTCCTTCACATTTTTTAAATTTATTTATTTGTTTTCTCTTTCAGCCCTCAGGTTTAGACAATCTAGTCTGGCAAGGCAAGAAGTATGTCTTACTATAGTCTGTGTAAGTCTGTGCAAAGTAATTGTGAGACTGTTTCTAACTGCAAAGGAGAATAAGGTCTAGTTGAGATAAGAAGACAAACATATCCCGATAGTTAAATAATCAAGAAAGTGTTGATGTAACCTCAAAACAGATGTTGGATTCTTTGCCAAATACAAATTCCCGTGGGGAGGATTGGCTGGGATGGCAGGAGAGATGTTAAAGAGATGCAGGCGAACGCGGAGGGGAGACTGCTCAGGCAAGCCAGGTGGCCTGGACAAAGCCGTGGAGGTGGGTGCCAGGCCTCAGCCGGTTTGCAAGGGCCGAAGTCTCCCCAAGGTGAACTGCTGGATGGAAGACTCGGAATAGGCTACACATCTTTAATGCCAGGTCACAAAGTTTTGACTTAGCCACTCAGAAGCCACAGTGCGGGCTACTTTTAATTTTTGTTCCAGGCTTTAGTAATCATGTGATTCAATGATTGATTTTGGAAAAATGTTCCTAAGTATTTTAAAAAGATAATGGTACCATAAATAATTTATTTCTGTGGGAGTTTATATATTAGTATTTCATATACTAATAGGGACCCACATTAGATTTTCTTTAACGGGAGGCCTGTAACTCTTTCTGGTTTTATTACAGTTTGAAGATCACTGGATTAGAAGGAAGTTAAACTGTGTTTGTAGCTCCCATTCAATCTTTTCTTTTTTAAAGATTAATTTTTATTGTTTTTTGACAGAGAGAGACAGAGAGAAGGGGAAGGGCCCAGAGCGGTCTCCATAGTTGACAGCATTAGTTTTCCATATAAAGGGTGTCCTAAAATTCACACAAGAAGTAATTTTGATAGAAAACACAGGTTTATAATTAAAAATTGTAAATTTTCATTGCTCAATGAAAATGCGTTGTTCTTTTGTGTAGTTCTCCATTTTTAATAACCCTGAACTGTCAGCTGTCACACTGTCTTTTTTTTTCATTGGCAACACTTTACCACACAAATGAAACAAAATTCAAATCTTGCGTGAATTTTGGGACACCCTTTTTAGTTTCATTCCACAGGTGGGCGCAGGGCAGGAACTGGCCGGGAGCCTCCGCATGGGCCCCATCAAGAACTGAACTGGGGGCACACCCCAGTTCAGCACGTGGGTCCTGCCTGAGCCAGAGCCGGGATTCGATCCTCGGTCTCTGGGGCTGCAAAGCGAGCGCTCAACCCGCTGAGCCATCCCAGATTCCCTCATTCAGTCTTTTCAATCACAGAGGTATCTTAGATGATGGCAAACAATTCTTCTACTTGTTGGTATCTGTTGGTTGAAAGGATATATCAATGACCAAAAGCTTTTGTGAAGTCAGTAATGCTTTTAATTACATTAATCAAAACAAGTACAGATGGTTGAAAAATAGTTTTGTATATCACACACGTAGTATATTATTTACTGTGCACTAGAGAGAAGTTGATAATTGTTTCCAGGACCCCTTTCAATAAATGCCAGCCCTACCACCCTCATTTCCAGAAAGTCCTCTGCCCAGGGGTTGGAAATCGCCAGACTAGGGGCTACAGATGTGATGAATTTAGGAGAAAATGGAGCTAAAGATTCTGATACAAGAATCCTATTTGAAGCTGTGAAATAGATGTGAGTGAAAGATCGTGGAAAGAAAACTTATGTCTATACAGGACTGGGGACCCGGGGGTCTGTCTGCAGCTTGAGGAGGCACTGAGGAGCCAGGGAATTAGTTAGGGGAGGAAAGCCAGGATCCTGCAGGGTCACCTGGGGGAGCTCAGAGGGACCAGCATGAAGACCACATGCTCAGAGCTCTTGGGGGTAAGGATAGAGCCGGAGTCTGGGGGCTGGAAAAGGGCTGTGGGATTTAGTCACTGAAAAGTAGCCACAAGGAGTCATTTCATCAGAATAGTAAGGGGAGAAGCCAGGGCAGATGGTGAAGTCAGGATGAGGAAGTGGATTCTGTGTCTTAAAGAAATTCACTGAGTCAAGGAAAAGCTTCTGAAGCAAGCAAAGAGAACTATATGTCTGCAGATAGAAGAGCGAGAAGTGGGGTTGAAGATGCAAGTGTGGAAGCTATGCAGTGTGGGTGGGGAGAAGACTGAGAAAGAAGTGAGAAAAGTTCTTTCTCAGACACATGCACACACACACACAAAAAAACAAGGAGGAAAATAGTAAGAGAGTGGTACAAAAAGATTTTGAAGAGACCAGGAATCAAACTAAAGGGAACTTGATGGGCCAGGACGACCTAGAACTTCTGAGTAATGGAGATGAGGTGCCCTGTTCAGCAGGTGTGACATGGAGATGACATGAGGAACTTGACTATGGTGGAGAACCGTGGATAGGAACTGTCTCTGTTTTCCTGAATCCTGTTGGTGCTGGAGCTGGCATGTGTGGCCTGTGTGCAGCTCCGCCCACCTCATCTTTCAGTGACATTTTCTTGATTGTTTGAAATCCATCAAGGTAGGAGTATTTACACCATGCACACTGACCAGCAAATACCAGACATCCACTTCCCCCTCAAGAGTTGGTTGTTCAGCATTTCCCAGCACTCCACTGCTGGGAGCCCTTTAGGACAGTCTTGCTCAGACCGAAGGCAAATAAATATCGGGGATGCAACAAAAAACCAGGGACGGTCAGTTGATGAGATTTCAGAATGCCAGAGTGTGGGACCTACGGCAGTGTTTAGAAGCACCCTGAAATGAGCACGAGGGGGCAGCTGCACCTCAAAAAGCCTTAAGCCAGTCAAGCAGGAAGGACGTGCTCATCCTCTGGCTTGCTTTCCATTCTCCTGAGGATTGTCACCACTGAAGCGTGGCGGCTCCCTTTATTGGACAAGGGAAACTCCTCCTCTCTGGCAGGTCGGACCAGAGTTAAGAACCGGAATTAGGGGAAGCCGGGATGGCTCAGTGGGTTAAGCGCTCACTTTGCATCGCCGGGGACCGAGGATCGAATCCCGGCCCCAGCCTGTGCGGAACCATATGCTGAACTGGGAGCTCCCCCGGTTCAGTTCTCTCTCTGTCTCTGTATCTCTCTATCTCTCTCTGTCAAAATAAATAAATAAATAAAAATATCTTTAAAAAAAAAAAAGAACCGGAATTAGTAGAGATGACGGGGCTGCTCCAAGTAGAGCAGCAATTCTGAAGCCCCTTCATACTGTGGAGAGGAGGATCACTGATCGTTTTAGAAAGTCCTGTAACTGTGCTCGAGGGTGGGGGCAGAAGTGACTACGGCCTTTGGGTGCTTGGAGGGCGACGTGACACGCACACACCCTGCTTTCTCTCCCTGCAGCTCATCGAGGGCGCCTCTGCAGAGCAGAAGCACAGCCTGGGCATCACCAGAATGGACTATTATTACTACCTGGGCCTCTCTGGGTCCTACAAGGTGGATGACATTGACGACAGGCGGGAGTTTCAGGAGACTCTGGTAAGTGCTGGCGCCGGCCCAGGCAGGATCTGCTCTCCAGACGGGCGTTGCCTCTGGTAGAAAGGGCAGCAGAGGTTAGCAAAGCCAAGAGCGGCAGAAATTTCCACCTCCTTCCGCTGTAAGCACTCTATTTCCTAAAATACCTTCAAGCACCCTGAAGTAGCCACCTGCCTGGTTGCCTGAGGACCGCTTAATGATTTGAGATGGGTTAGAAAGAAAATGTGAATTCATCCTGATCCCCCTGCAGGAGCTCTGGTTAGCAGGTTAAAAACTATTGGAGGCCATACACGTACCACATCTGTGTTGGCTGACAGCTTGCACAGGTGTTGAGCTGTCTCTAGAAAGGCAACACAAAGTGTGCTCTGATGATCTTCATGAGATTCAGAAATTTTAGAGCATCTTCAGTCTTCTCCCACCCACTTTCTTTTCACCTTGGCGCTGTACAGACCAGAACACGACCCTTTTTCCGTTACTCTTCACATTGTGTGTATGTTATGGTAAGTACATTGTGTGAGGGTCCCGTCGTCGGGGAAACAACTCAGTAAGTCAGTCAGGAGTGTTCTGGAGGAGGGCTGGGCAGCCATTTCGCCTCAAAGAAATGCATTCCCACTGGCCCTTGAGTCAGCTACCTGCCAGGCCCTCTTCAGCTCAGATGCAGAACCCAGTGGGAGACCCTGACCTGGGCATGGGGAGGTACAGTTTCAAAACAAAAGGGGCCAGATGTTCAGGCACACTGTGTCCTAAGTGCCAGGGAAAAAAAGGGCATCAAGAGGCCACATGGCCTCAAAGGTGCTGGGTGAAGTAATGCCAATCCGAGGCCACCATTGGCCTTGGAGTATCGGTCTTTTATAATAGGATACAGATATCAAAGACTCGAGCCCTTTAGCTTCTTTTATTGAAGCTCGTGGACCTCAGAAATAAGACTTCTCTTATACTTTGATTTCCTGGAGATGTTTAATCAAGATCTTTTTGCAAGTCCAATCTATTTTTGAGAAGGAAGACGTTTGAGTCTGTTTGGAGTGGCTGGACACAGCCAGCATTGCCCTTAGAGGGAGAAGGGTGGGCACTGAGCACACACGAGGGACCAGGAGACTGTGTACAGCAGCTGCTCCATCTGAGTGTCGTTGCTTTGGGAGCTCTCTTGCCCGTATTCCGGGAGGACCGCATACTCTATTTATGGACAGAACTGCCATCCCAGCACAATTCTGAGACTTGAGAAGAATGTGTGCGAGAGCATTGGTGGCTGAGAATGTCTTCCTGGGACTTCCAGCTGCCATCGCCAGCTAAGCCACAGATAACTGTGCAGCCCTATTTGAGCTTGGGCTTCTTCATGACGTGCTTATAAAGCTGGTGACCAGCCTCTGTGGGGACCTTCTCCTTTGTCTTCCAGCATGCGATGAATGTGATTGGGATCTTTGCTGAGGAGCAAACGCTGGTGCTGCAGATAGTGGCCGGAGTTCTCCACCTGGGAAACATCAGCTTCAAAGAAGTTGGCAATTATGCGGCTGTGGAGAGTGAAGAGTGTGAGTGGCTTTGGCGGTTGAACGAGAGGAAACCATTGTTTAGCTCCATCAGAAGTAACCCACTGCTTTCCTTTGCTAAGATCACAACCGGGGTATTTTGGGAAGAGATGAGAAGTCTTATGTGTCCTGTTGTGGCAGAACAAAAGGGCCTGTGAGAGTCCAGGCCTCCTATGACCTGCCTCTCTCCTCACCACATCCCACATTAACTGTACCAGAGTTACATACATAGACCATTAATGAATTTGTTTCAATTTATCCTTCACCTTGGGGACGTCTGGCAGAATTTCACATTAAGGTTTAAAAAGAAAGTGAGACTTTAATGCGGATTAGTATAATAACTAACTCAAAAGATTTGTCTCAAGATAAAAACCTTTCCTATAACTGATCTTCAGGGTCTGTGTTCACTTAAGGTCTGAAGAGCAAGTGACAGGATATGTGTAACTATTGAAAAGCTCACAGGTTCAATTTGCCCCATGGGGTGGATTCGATTGGATTTCTGAAAAAAGGAAAAAAAGGACATTGTTGATATTGCTAATGGTCACCTTTAATGGTCCTCTGTAGTAGTCAGAGCCCTGAAGATCTGGGTCATTTTTACTCTTTGAGAAGAAATCGGAGACATTATTGGTTGTGTATGGGACAGTCTATCTTTAATCACCATGGTCTGTGACTGTAGCCGTTTAGGCATCAGATGACTTCCCAGGCAGCTTTCAGAACCCACACATCCGTTAACCACCCAGGAAGACATTTCTCCCTTTCTCAGCATTCTTCAAGAATGATAAATTTAGATGCTTAGTAATAAATAGTATCCCACTCATTGCTGACAATGCAGTGGGGCTATTTCCATTCCAAATAAGGTTCTTTTTTATATTTTTGTTTTCTTTGTGATAAAAAAAAAAGGGAAGTTCTGCTAACTTCTGATGTCTGTCTGATAAAGAGCAAGATAAATTATGTTTACCAGGGAAAGGAGTGGAATGGAAAACAATAAATATACAGGGTATCTACAGAGTCTAAAAACACGACCTAACAATAATAACTATGTTTCCAGACTTTGTAGACATTACTCTTCACGTTTAACAAATGCACCTGTGTGTCCAGGAGAGTCATTAACACTTGGCCTTTTAACATTGACAGTTTGGGTTTCTTGGTGGTTTCTATGGAAGTAGACTGCCTTTCTCTTACTTTTTTGGATAAAGGCAACTATCCTTTATTGCCTCTTATGCTGGAGAACAAAGTCATGACTCTGACGCAGCAAACATTTCCCATGTGCTGGAGCCAAGAAGTGGTTCATTGCACATTTATGTCCAGAGGAAGTAGCCTCTTTAGCCAACTGGGTAAGGCCCAAGACTGGCCACTGCCTATGAAATTCCCTGATTGGAGGCAGTGGAGTGATGGAGATTGTGAATGGCTGTGCTTGTAACCACGGAGGTCTAGTAAAGAAGCATGTCCTCCTTTCAGCAATTTGTTTTCTGTTCAGTTGGTACAACCTTAACATGGTTCAGGTGGGTACCCTGTCCGAGTTCTCTCATCTGCCCCTTTGCTGGTCAACTTCTTTCCCTCCCCAGAGGGAACCACCGTTTCTTGTCTCTTGTGTTCCTTTCAGAGGGTATGTGTTCCAGAGCAACTACACACACACACACACACTCACTCTTTTTTTCTTACTTTTTTGCATTAATGGGAGAATATAGTACAATCTACAGTTGTCTTTTCACTTATCATTATATTTTGAAGATTACTCTATGCCAATTCACCAAAGAGCTTCATCTTTCCTATAGCTACATAGCATTCTATTACTTGGCTGTATTTTAATTTATTGAACCAATTATCTGTTGAGGGACATCAAGATGGTCCCGGATCTTCTGCTATTGCAATACTGAGTGAAAACTACTAAAATGAATAACCAGGTTTATGTTGTCTTGTCATGTTTGAGTATATCTATGTACTAAATTTGTAGAGGAAAGTGGTAGCCCATGCTTGTATAAGGGAAGAAAGCAAACTTGCCCTACCTATTGTTAAAAAAACACACAAAAAAACAAAACTGACCTACTGAAACAAAATAAACATTAATAACAGCAAATTTTCTTTTCACCTGACCTTAGACTAATGGAGCTATAGAATTTCCTGAGTCAAACCTTTACATTGCTGAGTAATCAAACAAACCTCAATGCAGGTTTATGTGCACATATTATTAACAATATAGTAAGATGGTGTTTTGGAAACACTCTTGCTTAAAATTAACATAAGAATTTCATTGAAGGGAAAAAAAACAACATAAATAACAATGAGTACAAGTAAACTGCCCCTCCTTTGCCCCATTATTAATGGATTAGAAGGTACAGAACCTCAACACCGAAGACAAGGAAACCGTATTTACCTTGCCATTTCTTTTAAATTTGTAAAATGAAATTTTGTTTTGCTACATCTTTTTAGTTTCTCTGTCTTCTCAATACTTCAAATATAAACGAAAAACATTAAATCCAACTTTGCTTACTCTTAAGGCAGTAATAGAAATCTATCTTCATTATCAGCCTGTGCTGAAACATTACTTGCTAGCAGGTTCTTTGTATGTTCTATGTAACTCTGATTATACCAGAGTTACATCAACATTTTTAAATTAATCAATGCCTGCCCCTTCCTCACCCTTCCCAAGCCTCCAAGCCTCCGTACTGCCACTCTTATCCAGCCACATTCACACACACCCTCATGGAAATTCACAGCCTAAAGGAAGTCAATATGAGCAGCCCTATAATTTCAGCACCAGGGCTGCCACTGAAGAAAATACAAGGCCATAAAAGATTGTACTGAAAAAATATGGCATGGATTTTTTTTTCCCAGAGCAAGTGCTAGATTTCCTCTCTAGACTTCTTAACTGTTTTCCTGAGCCTGTGGCCCAATTCCATGCCTTGTTTTTTGAGTCCCTGTGGTCCCTCACTCGTGCCTGCCTCCCCCTACAGATGACGTGTGAGACATGGAAGTACAGGGTGTTTCTTTTCCAGTCTGGCCTGTCTGTTTTGTCTCAAGGACCCAAGGACTTAGCCCGTTTTGTTATATTTCTTTCGCAATAAAGATCATAAAGATAATGGCATAAACATTTGCACCAAATATTTGAGCCATGTGCCTCTTTTAGCGTGGTTAGGGGCTTGGCAGAAGCCCATATTGTTGTTACAAAACAACAAATTGGGGCTAATTATTTGTTGTATCAAGCTATTTATTGTGTAGTGACCATAAACAATTAGGGGACCAGGTGAATTTATTGTAAATCGCTGATAATGACCTCCAGTGTATCAAGTGAAATCAAGCATGTCCCTGAGTATATGTCTGGTGATGGTGACAATAACCAACATTGTAGCTTCCCCCTACTGAACCTCTTATGTGTCAGACACTTTGGTAAATGTTTCTTGATTCTCACAACAACCCAGTGGAATTTAGGGGCTTCTTGTGTCTTTGCTCTGGGAAAGGTAAGTTTCTGTTTAGTGGAATACACATATAGTTTCTGAAAAGATGTGTTAACTTTAAAATTAATCTGAAGGCAACAGCCATAGGCAAATTAGTGCTTTGATTTTGTTGACCTGCCCTTTGTGAAAAGGAAGTCCTCTACTAGTCTGAGCGTTTCTGTGGAACACTCAACATAGATAATATATACCTTGTTCTGATGTTACACTATTTCAAAATGCACTCACTGACTTAATATCATTGGAAGGTACTTGACAAATGCCAGCCTGTTCATTCTAACACCATCTGTGAAATTCAAGTTTATCCTTTATTGGGAGACTTGTGATTTTTAAGCTTTAGCATAAGGTCCTTAACAAAATCCTTTTATCAGAGAATTTTGGCAAAGCTTTATGCAGAAAAAGAATACACATCTCCCAGTTTAGAATTTTGATTTGTGTCCATAATAATCTTTTGTTAGTGTTGGAAAAAAATTGAACATTTTTTCATGCCCAGGAATGGTGTCACTCATTCATATTAGAGTGTTTTGACCTCTAGGGAAGAAAAAAAATAATCCCATTTATATCACAAGCCCTCCTGTTGGAGAGTTTCACAACCTGAAACAAGTTCCTGAACCATGGAAACCTCAGTTTTTCTATTTGAAAGCCACAAACTATGCCATTACATGTCCTTAGGATGGGATGGGTGTGCTGTGATATGAATAACACCAAGGCCCTCATTTCATTCCATACACCACACCCAGAGATATCTTCTTGTAACACCTCCCTGCAGAAGCCATCCAGGCCCTTTAGACTCCAGCTCAAATATCTTCTACCATCAGAATTCACTCTAGCCTTTTAATTTTTCACACTACCTTAACTTTTAGCTGTCACCAGTGCTGGTCTAGTTGCTATGACTCAGCCATGGCTCCTATATTCCTGCCTCCTCGCCTTTACACATTCCATTCTCCTCTCCTTGCCTGTTTCTTCTGCGTGTGTCCAACTCCTATTCATTTAGGTCCCACCCAAACCCCTCGTCCGTCATCACCCCAACAAGTCGTAATATCTTCCTGTTCCAAATTCCTCCTGGACTTGATTGTGTATCTGTGTCACATATTCAGCTTTTAGTAAGCTTGATTTGATAGACTCCTTTTACTTCCTAGATTGTCTTCAAGCTTTCTTCAATATTTTGTGTCCTGTCATCTTTAGTAACCCTACACACACAGCCATTCAAAAAAGAATGTGACTGCTTATAATTTAATTATTAGTTTGATGATATCAGGTGCTTCAAGCTCTTTGGGAATGATGCTGTGAAAACGCTGAACTAAAGAGGATGAAAACAATATTTGGAGCCAAAGAAATGTTTCTTAATTTAGTTCCTTCCGGCTGGAGAGATGTCTGTTTTAGGCATTCGGTGGTGATCTCAGTGAGGGGGATTGGTTTGTCACCCTCCTTGGATCACTGATTTGTATGATTGGAAGTCTCAGTCATCATAGGAATTGACTCATGTGATAGAACAATTGGGGAAAACAAAGTGAATGGATACATGTGGGATTGCTGATAAGCAGTCTTCACTAAAGTGAAGTTCTTGGGAGCTACAAATGGGGTGTGTGTGCATGCGTGCATGCACATGCATATGTACCTCCATATGTGTGTGAAATGAATTGTTAAAATTCTGAAAGAAAATCATGTTTTATTGTTTTCTATAGTTTTGGCTTTTCCTGCCTATCTCCTGGGGATAAACCAAGACCGGTTGAAAGAAAAGCTAACGAGCCGGCAGATGGATAGCAAGTGGGGAGGCAAGTCAGAGTCCATCCACGTGACCCTCAACGTGGAGCAGGCCTGTTATACCAGGGACGCCCTCGCCAAGGCCCTGCACTCCCGGGTCTTTGATTTCTTGGTTGATGTAAGTAAATACAGGGTGCCATTGGTACCACTTCATATTGTAGCTATAAACATAAAACTACCAAGGCTTTTGTGCTTCTGTTTTGGCTCATTCCTTATAACCATTACCTTATTCCTCCACTAGTGACCCTTTCATGCTAGGATCATTGAATCCTGCTTCTACTTCTAGAATTGCCCACTAAGACCCTAATATGGTTAACAGCTTCTTATGGACAAAATATTTGTATAAAGGGAGGGCACTGGAGACTAGGGAACGAGGAGGCCCATGGTCATGAACCTTTCTTTTAAGCCTGAAGATTTAGAAATGTTGTATTTGTCATCTGTTACTGTGTTACAAATTATCCAAAACTTAAAGGCTTAAAACAGTAAACATGTATTCTCTCACAGTTTCTGTGGATTGGGTATTTGGAAGTGACTTAGCTTGGTGGTCCTGATTCAGGCATGAGATTACAGTCAGGATACTGATTGGAGCTACAGTTGTCCCAACTCTTAATTAGAGTTGGAGGATCTGCTTCCAAGATGACCCACGCACATGGCTGCGGGCAGGACACCTTGGTTCCTTGCCACGTGATTCTTCTAAATTGCCAGAATATCCTTATAACATAGCAAGCGGTTTCCCCCAAGTCACAAAGCTTTTGATGACCTCATCTTGGACTCAAATACTGCTACTCTGCCATATTCTATTCACTACAAGCAAGTAACTAAATATAGCCCACACTTAAGGGGAGAAAAATTACATTCCACCTTCTGAAGAGAGGAGTAGCACAGACTTTTTGCACGGTTGGCCCTCCGTATCCGCAGGTTCCACATCCACGGATTCAAGCAACTGCAGAGCAAAACTAGTCAAAAAATAATAAATGTTTCGTTGTTGCTGACATGTGCTATGTAATTGGGCCTATGACAATTCCATCTGTACTGAACATGTACAGACTCTTTCTTGTCATTATTACCTAAACCAAGCATGTTCAACCTGTGGCCCAGGACAGCTTTGAATGAGGCCCAACACAAATTCTTAAAACATGAGATTGTTTTGTGACCTTATTTTTAGCTCATCACAATTCTTCCAATGTGACCCAGGAAAGACAAAAGGTTGGACACCACCACCCTAAACAATACAGTGTAACAATTATTTACATAGCATTTACATTATTAGGTTATTATAAATAATATAGAGATGATTTTAAAATATATGAGAGGATGTGTGTAGGTTATATGCAGATACTATACTATTTTATATAAGGAACTTGAACATTCGCAGATTTTGGTATCTGCAGGGAGTCCTGGAACCAATCCCCTGAGGATACCAAGGGATGACTATATTTTAAAACTTCCACAGACTTTTTTTTAATGATGGAATAATCATATATATATACTTATCCATACATATGCATATATATACATATATATATACATATTTATATGTGTGTACCACATATAGATCCTGAAACATAGTCTTTCAGCAGTGTAGAACTGCCAGTGACAGTCTATGTTAATCATGCAGCCTCTGAATGGGAGAATAATAATAGCAAACACTTTATATAGCACTTACTATGTGCCAGATACTGTTCTAAGTGTTTCAGAAAAATATAACTCATTTAATTCTTTTTCTTTAAAAAAATTTTTTTTACTGTTTTAAGAGAAGGTGAGAGAGAGAAGTGGGGAGGGCCCAGGGCAATTTCCATAATTGTACATCATTAGTGGTGGTGACATGGTTTCATTCCACACAGGTGGATGGATGTGGGACCATGCGGGGTGGGAACAGAACCGGGGTCCTGCAGCATGGGAGGTGAGAACCTTTTCCACCAAGCCACCCCAGTGGTTACCAGTTGTGCTGCAGTTCAGTATGTGGGTTTGCATGGGCCGGAGGTAGGATTCAAAGCCCGGACCTCTTGATTATTATAAGGCAAGCACTCAATCGCTGAGCTATCCTGGCATCCCCATTTAATTCTTACAACAACCCCGTGACTTAGGTATTATCTCTATTTTACGAATAAGTATCTGAGGCACAGAGAGGTTAAGGAACTTTCCCAAAGTCCTACCACACTATTAAATAATAGATCTAGGAACTAAACCCAGGCAATTTGGCAGTGTTAAAGCTATTCTACTTCTCTGATTTCTATATAATCAAGCTAGTCGAGGGCAATAGCATGGCCATTCTATCCAAAAAGTCTGTGTTTAATCTGAGCAACAACATCTATAAGGCTTAATGAATGGTATATGTGGTTGGGGCTGACTAGGGCAGGGCAGCCTAAGGTAATTATTCTGTGTACTTCTTATTTTATTTTAGGGTAAGATTGTTTGGACGGTCAAAGTCATACTAAACATTAGCCATGCTTTTTAACTTGTCCCAGAGCCCTCATTTCACTGACAAGGGAGCGTTAGGCCCAAGTATTGGTGGATTTGCCCAAAGCCATTGAACAAGAGGGTCATACAGAACTGGGAATAGAACCCGCATCTCCTGTCTCTTTGTTCAGTAGACCTGCCAACTTTATTTCCTTTCTGTCTTCCCTCAGATTTTTGTTTGGTAAAAGAGGGATAGATACCCCATGAGACATTAATTAGAACTGATTATTAACTGACTGTGTTGGCCACTGGGCTAAGTACTATATACCATTGCCCATTAGCTCACAAAAGCTGATGTCTTTTTTTTTTCCAACCTGGAAAAAAATGCTAGTACTTTAAGGTTCATCCAGGTATTCACCACCTCCAGGAATTTTTCTTCTTATTCCTTCCTCCCCTACAGCCCTCACTAGACCCCTCTAAACTACACCTATCCTCCTGTCATGAAATCTCTTCCATTGAATTATACATCTCTTTGCACAGTGACCAAGAACACAGAATTAGGCATCATCCTACTTAAATTCAACCACAGGCCCTCCCTCTTGCCCACTGATCTTAGGAATTATATCATTGTCATTATGAGAATGAAATGAAATAACACATGGAAATCACTTAGCAAAGCCTGGCACAGGTGAATGTTAAATGCATGTAAGCTGCTTTTATTATCGTCACTTTAATAATAATTACTGGTGTTTTGTCTGTAATTGGCTCACCTTCTCTATAAGCTCCTGGGAACAGAGTTTGTCATCTCCTTGACATTCCTGGCACCTTGTGTTAGGTGATCATTAAATGATCACTGAATGGGGTTCTTTGTATGAAATAAGTTTTACTTCAGTCATCCAAAAGGACATTTTTTTCTGATTTTCAGGACTGCCTGAGAAAAACAAACTCTGCCAGGACTTAATGGTTTTTATCCTTAAGCAAACATTTTTTCCTATCATAGTAGTGTTTTGGGATCCCGATGGTTTCCCAAAGTACTTGACATTGCACTGAGACTTTTTTTAACCTGCAAGTCACCTTCTTCTTGTCCTCTCTTTCCAGCAGGTAGTAGTATTTGCTGTGTACCAACCTGCTTTCCTTTCTCTCATGCATGCCCATTTTTAATATGAAAGAATAGGAATTAACTACTATGTTGGTTACTTTCTCCTAGTCCATCAACAAAGCAATGGAGAAGGACCATGAAGAATACAACATTGGTGTCCTGGACATCTATGGCTTTGAAATATTCCAGGTAGGACCCAGTTTGAATAATTGGGGACCGTGGAGGGTGATGCATTTCATCTGCTTTAAAGAAATCATTTTAAGCAGTGGAAAAAACCCATTATGTCCCAACTTTTGCCTTTGAGTTCTTTATGTACCTTTACCAAATTAGTTTCTCCTAAATATAAACTATTCAGCTTTCTATTGATGCGTCAGACATTTCTGTTAGGCTTTTTCACATTGAAACATCTCACTAAATCACTCAAGAAATGTCTTCAAAATGATTTTGCATAAACAATTAAGGTAAGTAACTTTTTCTTTCCTTTTTTTCAGAAAAATGGATTTGAACAGTTCTGTATCAATTTTGTTAATGAAAAATTACAGCAGATTTTTATTGAACTGACATTAAAGGCAGAACAGGTAAGCATTCTATCTTTCTTCATCTTGTTCTACTTCTTTTTTTTTGTTTAAAGGGTATAGATTTCTCTCTGTAGTAGATTCAAATTTTAATCTTGTCTTAGGCAATGTAATAGACAGGCAGAAAAATCATATGCCATTGTGACATTTTAGTCTGAAATGTAAACATCATCTTCTTTCTCCTTCAAGCAAGTTATGTGGTAAAGTTGGACTTAGGACTGGCTGCTTCTATTGCTCTCTGACTCAGTGACCAAGTGGAAAATGGAAACCTAGTTCCAACATCATTTGTCTGTGGCATATACTGTGTTCCAAAGGGAAAACTAGTTTCTCAGATTTGCTTTACTCCCAATCTTCCCTAGAACGGAATGTGTCTTTGACATAGCTGATATTTTAATTCTGACTTGCAGTAACATGTCGTGTTTGTAGTTTTTCTGAGAGCCCCACGCCATTCCTTTTTTATTCTGGCTACCATATTGTTATCCTATTTGAAGATTGCTATAACAAAGTACCCCACACTGAGTAGCTTAAAATAACAGAAATTTCTTCTCTCATAGTTCATGAGGCCAGAGACCATAATCAGCGTGTCACCAGGGTCACATTCCTGTCAAAGGCCCTAGGCTTGCTTTTTCCAGTTTCTGGTGGCTCCTGACCTTCCTTGTTTTGTGGCAGCATATCTTCAATCTCTGCCTCTGTCTTCACATGACCTTTTTCTGTGTGTCTCCAAATCTCTCCATTTGCTTATAAAGATACCAGTGGTTGGATTGAGGGATCACCCTAATTCCAGGATGTGAGCCCTTTAGTTAATTATATCTCCAAGGATCCTATTTCCAAACCTCATATTTTGAGGTTCTAGATGGACATGAAATCTCGGGAGACACTTTCAGTCCTCTCCACCTATGAAAGGCGTTTTAGGAACATCTAGTCATAGAGATGTTCATGCCTCTGCTTCGGAACCCCACTGACCAATGATTTTCACATAAACCTCTACCCTGGAATTCTAGCCTTCCACCCCCTGAGAGTAGCTAGAGCGAAACTACCAAGAGGATGCATGGGAGGGACTGAGACAGGAAGAAGTAGGCAGAGGCTAGATCACACAGGAATTTTGAGGGCATGACAGAAACTTCAGATGTTATCGTGAGTATGATGAGAAACCATTGGGGAATTTTGAGCAGAGAGTGACATGGTCTGATCAGTGTTTTGGTTTTTTTTTTGAAAAAGTCACTCTGGCTTTATAGACTTACAGAGTTGGGTGAAGCCAGGAAAGTAAACAGGAATAGGAGTTTAAAAACTAGTTAAGAGACTATTGCAGAAAACTGGGCAAGAAATGGTGGGGCAATAAACAGTGATGGTAACAGCAGAGATGTCACAGAGGTGGTCAGATTCAGCATACATTTCAGAGACTGAGTCAACGTGATTTATTCAGAATAATGAGCAATAAGCTAAGAAGGAAGAACGTATCAAGCGTAATTCCTACCTTTTTAGCTTGCACAGCGGAGCCAAAGATGAGACTATTTACTGAAGGGTAAGATTAAGAAAGCAATTGGTGGGAAGCCAGGATGCTCAGTGGGCTAAGTGCTTGCTTTGCAGCCCCAGGACTAAGGATCGAATCCTGATCCCGGCCTGTGCTGACCCATATGCTGAACTGAGGTGAGCTTCCCATGTGGGAGGCCCCCAGCCCAGTTCCCGCCCTGTGTGGCCCCCGCCCACCTGTGTGGAATGAAACTATGTTGTAAACTGGTGGTGTACAACTATGGAGACTGCTCTGGGCCCTCCACCTTCTCTATCTTTCTCTGTCTCTGTCAAAAACAATAAAATCAATCTTAAAAAAAAAAAAAAAAAGCAATTGGTTAGAGACAGTGGAGGAATATAGAATCAGAACTCTGCTGAACAAGGTAGATTTGAGAGGCCTATTAAAATATGTCCAAGTGGAGATTGCAAATTCTGAAATGTATATCAGTCTGGAACTCAGTTTGGAGGTCTAAACTAGAGAGATTAATTCGGGGGTCATTAGCTATAGGTGCTATTTAGAGCCATGGGATCGATTCAAATCACCTAGCGAAACGGAAGTTAACGAGAAGGCAGGAGGACTGAACCCCAAGATTCTCTATCACATTCAGATCTTGAAAGAAGCTAACAAAAACAAAAAGACTGGGGTGGAGAACCAGGAGAGTGTGATGGTGGTTATCAAGCTAGCAGAGCAACTGACTTTAGTGAGAGACCTTCCCCTTCAGTGCCTAGAGGCTGATTTGTATTGCTGTCCTACATGAAATTCAAAGAGCTTACTGTGAAACGACCTATAGGTTCAGCCATATTAAATTGCCATTTTTTGTCTGTCAAAAAGATTTGCATGGTAACAATTTCATATGGTTCAAACTGAATATAAAAATGACCAAGCAATGAACTGTTTCTTTCTATCCCTCTTAGAAAAAAAATTAAAGTTCCAAGTTTTAGTCAAAGGGCATTCAAGTTTCTTGCTTCATGGTGATTTATGTGCCTTTGAGATCCATCTGTGTGACTTTGGCTAGTCCTTACTGAGCAATAATGTGAGTTCCCGCTTTCTGTCCTACAGGAAGAATATGTTCAAGAGGGAATAAGGTGGACACCCATTGAGTACTTTAATAACAAAGTTGTGTGTGACCTCATAGAGAACAAAGTTGTAAGTATTGGTCTGTTGTGTCTCTTCACTGCTCACAGGTTTACACTCAGTTTTTCTTCTCTGTGTGATTGTTTTCGAATAGGCAAAGTGACAACTCTGATTTGCAGAGAAACTTAGCAGTTACATTAATTTTGTGTGTATGTGAGAAAATAGGATTTTATTCTTATAAACAAAAGTATGAGTAAAATCTCAATTACAAATAGAAGTTGTTACTGAATTCTAAGAGATGATAACTATCACTTATGTTAAAGACACATAAAATTGTTCCTGCCTTCTAGACCCTTCACACAACTTATAGGACTTTTCATCCTAGAAATTATTCAGAAGAAAACAAAAAAAGCATGTAGGCAGTGATGTCTTCAGCAGTTTTGTTTTGTTTTTGAATAAAAGCCCCAAACTGGAAGTAGTGAAAGACCTCCATAGACAATTCCATTATGATGTAAACTATAGCATATCAGAGTGGGGGAATATTACCATAAAATAATAAATATGAAGCCTATGTAAAGCATGGTGATTGTGGAATAGTGCTGTGTGGAAACAAGTAATGCATGATAGGACGTATACACTGTGTAACCGTATAAACCATGCCTATAGGGGAAATAGGCTGAAAACAAACAGTAAGAAATGCATTGGGGTCACTTTTGTTGCCATCTTGGCGCCCGGGGAGGCCTGCTAGGAACAGGACTTCTGACATGACAGCTGTGCCTGGAAGGCTGTGGTCCAAGGCCCTTTTTGCTGGCTATCAGGGGGTCTCCGAAACCAGAGCGAGCACAGCTCTTCTTAAAATGGAAGGTGCTTATGCTCAAGATGAAGCTGACTTCGTTCTAGGCAAGAGATGTGCTTATGCATATAAGGCAAAGAGCACAGTGGCTCCTGGTGGCAAACTGAGCGAAGCCAGAGTGATCTGAGGAAAGGGAACTCGTGCTCATGGAAACGGTGAAATGGTTCTTGCCAGGTTCCAAAGCAACCTTCCTGCTAAGGCCAGAGGACACAGGATCCATGTAATGCTGTACCCCTTCAAGGATTTACATTTACTGAAAAGTAAATAAAGTGGATTTGTTCTTGTTAAAAAAAAAAGAAATGGGGGAAGCCCGAATAGCTTCAATGGGTTAAGTGCTTGCTTTGCAGCCCCAGGGTCCAAGGTTCGAGTCCTGGCCCCGGCCCATGCGGACCCGTAGGCTGAACTGGGGTGTGCTTCCCATGCAGGAGGACCCCAGTTCAGTTCTCACCTAGGGCAAGCTTCCCATGTGTGGGAGGCCCCTCGGTTGGGCCCCCAGCTCATGGGGACATGCCTCCCATGCACGAGGCCCCTGACCCAGTTCCCACCCAACACAGCTCCCACTTACCTGTGTGGAAGGAAACCATGTTGAAAACTAGCAACGTACGACTATGGAGACTGCTCTGGGCCCTCCCCCTTCTCTCTGTCTCTGTCTCTGTCTCTCTCTGTCAAAAACAATAAAATAAATCTTTAAAAAAAAGAAATGAATTAGGGTCAGAGGAAAATGTTTTTATTTTTCTTTGGGATTTTAAAAATCAACTCAGTACAAATAGGATTGAGCAGATTATGATCTGTGTGACTTTGAAAAGAACTTCGGGGAGTGAAACTTTTTTTTTTGAAAATCACTTTTCTCCATCTTTAGATCTAAGGGGTGACTCCCATTTGGAATTATTAATGGCATTCTCACTCAAAGGGAAAGAGTAACTTTTGAGATGGTATCTTGAGTCTGGAGAGCTGTATTCTTGCTTAAGAAAAGATCTGATAAGCACTGTATATTTTAATCACTGACTTGGGGCTTTGGCTTCTTGGTCCTATCAGAACCCTCCTGGGATCATGAGCATCCTGGATGACGTGTGTGCCACAATGCACGCTGTGGGTGAGGGGGCGGATCAGACACTGCTGCAGAAGCTCCAGATGCAGATCGGAAATCATGAGCACTTCAACAGCTGGAACCAAGGCTTCATTATTCACCATTATGCTGGGAAGGTAATGGCCAGAGAGTGAGCTGGGGTTAGCAGGAGAGGGGAAGTTAGCCTTTTCAATGTCTATCTGTTTTAAGCTGTGGGGTCTGTCATCTGTTTACTCATGAGGCAACTGAAAATAGAGCCCATATAGTTTCATCTGCCTCACTGTATATTATTCATGCAACATTGGTTCATTTATTCAACGACATGGGACCTGTAAAGTATTGGAGAGGCAATGCACAAGGCAGTATATACCCTACTGTATTTTTTAATCACAAATCACCTATATATATCAGCTACTGAAGGGATGGATTTTTGTATTGCCTCTTGCTACAGTCACAGGCCTGCATTCCGTACCTGTCTATCCCCAATGGGAATGTAAATAAGGACCACTTTTGGTGTTTATCTTCATAAAATGCATTATTATTGGGTGCCTACTGGGTACTGACTTTGTGTGAGTGCTGATAATACAAAAATAAGTAAGTTGAGGTTATGATACACGGGTAAGGTGACCAGACGTCCCACTTTTGGCGGGACAGTCCTGATTTTTAACAATTTGTCCTGCGTCCCGCGGCGTTTTAAAAACGTCCCGATTTTTGGAAAGAATGCACGACAAGCTAGGGAACAGCGGGAGATGGACCAAATTTTTAATCAAGAACCCCCTCCCCCTTGGTCAATGGTGTCCCGCTTTACCAATGTTAAAATCTGGTCACCTTATACAAGGGACTTCCTAGTCCTGTGGAAATCCACTGGTCTCGCCTTTTATCCCAACTAATTTGTTAGCCAAGATCCCTGAACATGAGTTTGTGGCCTAATCACTCCAACTCTCACACCATTCGCAGGAGAAATTGCAAAGCCTCAGATGATATGGCCCATTGCAATGGATCAATGCGCATGTGCAATTTTATTTTATCTGTCTTAGCTGAAATTTAGGAAAGTGGGGGATACTGGGATAGCTCAGCGGTTGAACATTTACCTCTCAATCACAAGGTCCAGGGTTTGATTCCTGGCCCCGGCCCATGCAAAACTCATTTGCTGAACTGCAGCACAACTGGTAGCTGCTGGGATAGCACAGTAGCAAAGCTTATCTATCACCTCCCATGTGGGAGGCCCCCGGTTAGGTTCCTACCCTGCGTGGCCCCAGATCCACCTGTGTGAAATGAAACCATGTCACATCTAATGATGTACAATTATAGAGCCGGCACTAGGCCCTCTTTCTCTCTCTCCTCTCTGTCTCCCCCCTCCCCCAGCCCCCCAAACAATAAAATAAATCTGTAAATAAAATAAAATTTAGGAAAAAATTAAGTTTATTATTATACTTAGACAATTCTTTGGATTCATTGAAGAAAAAACATGTGAACATGGGAGCTGGAAACCTAGATCATCTGGACCTAACTGGAAACCAGATCCCATTCATCAGCATCCATGGGCCATCAACCAACTAAGTCAGTTAACAAGTCAAGTAAAACATGCACAGCCATCATATAAGTGTCCAACCACTATGCTGTACACCTGAAATTAATAAACAATAATACTGAATGTCAACAAACCAATAAACATGCACAGCCTTAAGATGACAGCTCGTGATGAAATCTAAATATACACATTCTGGCGAAAATAGCCATGCCAACTTGGATTCTTTGTTCAATGAGATACTTAAAGGATGAAACTAGATTTCTTTGTATTCTTTGCCAGGTATCCTATGACATGGACGGCTTTTGTGAAAGGAACCGTGATGTGCTCTTTATGGATCTGATCGAGCTTATGCAGAGCAGTGAGCTGTAAGTGTATTTTGCCTTATCTGACATGGGATATAGATTTGTTCAAATTTTCAGTATTAAAACAAACTTGTGGCACCTGAATGGACAGCATTTTGTTCCTTTGAACTGTTGGGTCTAGGTTATCATTGGACAGCTTGGTTTCTCAAAATAGTTTTTCTTTTTCCAATCTCAGTCTCGCCCTTGTATCCCTAACACTTTCCACCCCCAATTCCAAGCAATCTGCGTGCCCTTCAGGGCCCCTAGTTTCATCACTTTCAACACTATTATCAAGGAGAGGTGACCATTCTGGGGTTGGGTTCGGGTGGCCATTCCTGACCATCTAAGAGTAGAATGCTTTGCCCTTGGAACATCATCCCAAGAATTTTCCATGGTCTCAATTTTTTTTAAAGGCTAATTGCTTACAAAGATCAAAGTTAACCTGAGTTCTAGAAGCACATGGGAAATGGCTCAAGAACTCTGGAAGGGGCAACTCGAGAGGGATTGCCCCAGGGATCAATTTTCACTCCCAAGACACCCTGTCTAAGCTATGGAGGTAGAAGCGGTAGAGGCTTCCCCTTTTGCAAGCTGCGAGAAATCTCAGGACCAATCCTGCATTGTCCTTTCCTTCCTTCTTCCCTATGATGGTTTCTAAGATCCTAGGTAGTAGATAGGAGACATAATTTACATGGTCAGGCCTGTACATGTCAGGCAAGAACAATAATGCTCAGTGTCCCAGACTTCACCGTTTTTGAGCTACCTCTGAGTAATAGCAGCCCTTTTAGTCTCTGTTACTTCACTTGTCATAATATCAAAGTTAACTTCCTTAGTCAAAGCAGGGAGTCTGATCATTTTCTACAAAAGGCCTAACTACAATGAAAGCAACACTGAATATCCTCTTCAGGCCCTGGTCAGAAGTTGTTCTCCTCCATTTAACTCTCTTCCCACCCTGCCCCCTCCCCCCACCCCACCACCCCTCCCTGACCCCATCTCCCCATGCCTGCACTTCCTTGCACTCACACACCTCACTTTGGAGATTCTGAATTTCTTTTCATTTGAAAATACTGAAGAGCTATTCGTTCCTCTCTTACAAGGTCAGGGAAGCCACATCCTGGCTTGGGGGTTTTATGACAGTCAGGTGCGGACGTGCTTTCAAAATTTTTTTTCCTTTTAATTATTAAAATTACTGCCAAAATTAAGAGCTATTTATGCTTCCAGCATGAACTCCTGTCCTCTGGACATGGTTTGTTGTTTATTAAACAAACTTGCTACAAAAATCTATACTTGTGTCTAGTCAAGTTAAAAGTAGATTGCTGGGGAGAATTTCTAGAAAATTTAAGATGCCCAAGAGCCATTTAGGGGAGGAATTGATTTATTTTATTGTTTGAGAGAAGGTGAGAGAGAGAGAGAGAGAGAGAGAGAGAAAGAGAGAAAAGCAGGGAGGGCCCAGAGCAGTCTCCATAGTTGTAAATTTATATCATTAGTTGTGACATGGTTTCATTCCATGAAAGTGTTGTGGGGCCACATGGGGTGGGAACCAAACCAGGGGCCTCCCACATGGGAGGCCAGAGCCTTTGCCACTGAGCCATCCTGGCGGTTACCAGCTGTGCCGCAGTTCAGCATATGGGTTTGCATGGGCTGAGGCTGGGAATTGATCCCTGAACTTCGCAGTTGCAAGGCAATCGCTTAACCTGCTGAGCTACTTCAGCATCCTCATTTAGGAGGAATTGAATTTGATGGTCTGATTGCTCATTTACATGGATCACTTTGTTCAGTCAGCCAGCAAATATTTGTGGAGCAACTACTGTGTACCAGGCTGTGTGCCAGAGAAAAGGGGCACCAAGGTGTCTAAGCCATTGTCCCTGCCCTGCAGTGTACTACTGGCATCTAGTGGGCAAAGCACACTAAAGCTGCAAAATATCCTACAATGTGTAGAGCAGGCCCCGTCCCTGGCTCCCCCACAAGGGATTATCCAACCCTAAACCCCAAATAATCAACAGTGCTACAATTAAGAAACCCTGAATTAGAGCAAGGCAGTATCTGCATTGGATTTGGACAATTCACACAAGTCACTGAACTCTGCTCTATCTTCTTTGTCTTAACTCAGCAAACCCATACTGGAGCCTCTGCTGTCAAGGGGTACCTCCATTGCAGTGGGAAAATTCTAAAGGCAGAGTCTTAAAATTTATTTTCATGCTGAGACTCCAAAATGCTTATATCTTGGATTTTCTTTTTTCTATTTCTTTTGTCCATTGCTTATTTCCCCAGGTCACATCTTGATGGCTTGTGCTTTGAGTCAGATGTAGCCAACGTCACGTGCTTCTGGACGGCAGCCCTCCTCTCCATTCTGTGCGGAGGCAGGCTTTCAGCCCTGTCTGATTGTTAATCCATTCTCTTTCTCCTTTTGCAGACCTTTTATAAAGTCTTTATTTCCGGAAAATCTGCAAGCTGACAAGAAAGGGCGCCCAACGACTGCCGGGAGCAAAATAAAGGTTTGTTCTATTTTGGGACGTTTATAGATTCCTATAAGAGTCAGGGTTTTCTAGAAGTCAGGAACTGCACCCTTGAGCCAGGATGAGGTCAGTGCAATGTAACGGACTGGTGACTGTAGATGCCCAGAAGTAGTGTTGCTGCTTGAATAAAAGTTACAGGATGTAAGCTGAATTTCACTTGGCTGTGCTGAAACCCCAAATGGATATTAAGTACCTCTGAGCTTAACAACCAGCAGATGATAATCGGCTACATTCTAAGAGGAAATGGCTTTAAACTGAACCTGGAAGAAATCACATGAAACCATCAGAGAAATTTTATGATTGAGAGCCACATTTTGGATTTTGATGATTCTTTTCCAGACCAGACCCCAAAACTTGCCAATTATGGAACTTTTTGTACCTGAAATTCTATTGGGTCTTCTAGGGGCAATTTATGTACCCTCCTCCCTGGATCTTGAAAGCCCCTTCTTTCTTAGAATTTCTGTCACATCCGGCCCCATGGTGTCTCCCAAGTCAGAAGGAATTCTTACAGTGTTTCTTGGGAGTCCCTTGTGGAGAGTACACTGTGTGTTTCTGAGCCATTGTGTGATGAAATTCTTTGTTCCTAATTATTAGAGGTTGTGTCAAGCACACGTAACCATGATTCTTCAAGGAAGACTCAACTAAACTACTTTTTCTTTTGTTTATTTTTTTAATTGTTAAATTTATTGGGGTGACATTGGTTGATAACAATTACATTGTTTCCAGGTATACAATTCTACATTACATTGACTATGCAGCGCATTATGTGCTCAGCACCCAGAATCAGCTCTCTTTCCATCACCATCTATTTGATTCTCCTTCCCTACTCCTCCCCCCACACTCTTCTCACCCTCTCCCCACTTATCCTCAGGTAACCACTAAACTGTTGACTGTGTCCTGACACTAAACTACTTTTTAAAAATCATATCAGTTAAAAACATTTTATAAAAGTCATTCAGTTAAATACCATCCCAGTTTTATAATTGAGAGAATCAAGTGATTAACAATAGGGCTCTGGAGTTCGATCACATGTGTTCACATCCCAGCTTTGGCTTTTACTAGCTGTGTGTTTGCCAGCAGTTTTCCTAAACTCTCAGTGCCTGTTTTGCTTAATTTGGAAAATGGAGGTCTTAGTACCTATCTCAAGGGAGTACTGTGAGGATTAAGTTCAGTAATCCATCTAAAACATTTAGCATACTACCTGAAACATCGTAAACACCAAATGTATATGCTCTCCTATTACATTCTGCTCCATAGGCCGTGCTTATTCATCTCCGCTTAATTTTTAGTGGGCACTTATATGTGCATGTGCTGGGTCCCGGCCTAGACTGTCCACTCCCCTTCCCTGGCTCTGTGTGTCCAGATCCTACATGTCCTTCTCACAGGGCCCTCCTGGATTAACCTCAGCCTGTAGGACACTATGGTTGATTTTGTCTGTTCAATTCTCTCACTCTTACTTTTGTGTGTTTCATGGGTGGAAACCTGCCTCCCCAGACCCTGAGGACAAGAACTCTGGTTCGAATAAAGGAACCGATCACTGAAACCTCATAGCAATGAGACTTGTTTCAGTTAAGAAGAGCCTTCAAGTTTTGTAGAGGAAGTCACATGCAAGCTGGGTTTTGAGCTCGAGGGTAGAGTCCTCTGGGATTAGGGATACTGGTGTTCAAAGAACTAGACAAATTTAGGGAAAGCCAGGATGGCTCGGTGGGTTAAGTGCTCACTTTGCAGCCATGGGGACTGAGGATCAGATCCCAGCCCCAGCCCATGTGGACCCATATGCTAAACTGGGGAGTGCCCCCAGTTCAGTTCTCACCAGGGTGAGACCCCAGCCCAGTTTCTTCCCTGTGCAGCCCCAAGCCCACCTGTGGAATGAAACTGTGTGGAAAAACCAATGATGTGCAACTATGGAGACTGTTCTGGGCTCTCCCCTTTCTCTCTGCCTCTGTCTCTGTATCTCTATCTCTGTGTCAAAAAAAAACAAAAACTACACAAATTTAGTCCTGGGACCATCTCTGGATTGAGTTCACTGGAGCAGAGAGTTGAGGACAGAAAGCAAATCTCCTTAGGCCCCAGATATTAATGTCTGCATGAAGCTTCTGACTCATGCCTTCACTTCAGAATCCTGGAGAAGGATTAGCCCTGGGCTGGAAAATGTAGTCACAAGACTGTCACATTCAGATGCAGGGGGGCCCAGATCATCAAGGTTGCAGTGACTCACTCACAAGTAGTCTGGATTCTTACTCAAGTTTATTTCCTATAAAAAGTAGAGCGGGGTTAAGGGCTTTTTTCTCCTTCTTAGAAGACTTGACCCTTTCTTCCCCCTTCATATTCTGATCTAGTTGAATGCTCAAAATTGCCACTTTCTGGGTATACTCAAAATGTTCAGAAATGAAAGGCCTGCAAGGATTGCTATCACCTGGAAAGGTCAACTTGAAGTCAGCCAGCTTCTCTAGGGAAACTTACTAGGGGTGCATATTCTCACTCCCAGTGGTACCCTTCTTGGTGGACTGTGTGACTGTCTGTCTGACATTGCCTCCTCGTAGGGGTGACATTCTCCCTGTTTCATACATCTCCTCTGAGACACCTCTCAGATACATAGCCGTGGCCCCAGCTCTTTCTCTCTCTTTTAAGATTTATTTATTTATTTATTTATACAATTTACTTTTTATTGTTTGAGAGAAGGTGAGAGACAAGGAGAGAGAAAAGAAGGAGGGCCCAGAGCAGTCTCCATAGTTGGACATCATTAGTTGTGACAGTTTCATTCCACTCAAGTGATGTGGGGTCGCATGGGGCAGGAACCAAACCAGGGGCCTCCCACACGGGAAGTGAGAACCTTTGCCACAGAGCCATCCCAACAATTACCAGTTGTACCACAGTTCAGCTTATGGGGCTTGCACTGGCCAGGGCTGGGAATTGAACCCTGGACCTCATGATTGCAAGATAAGCGCTCAGCTGCTGAGCTATCCTGGCAAGGCCCCATCTCTTATATCATTCACATCTACAGTATTTTGAGGATATGAAGTATTGTCTGAAGTATTACCTTAATGAGATCCTTGAGGTATAGGCATTTAAAGGAATCCTGAGTTCCTTAAAAGAAATATTAAGTTTTAAGATACTTTTAGTGTTGGGTATTTTATTGCATTCTAGTTCTTTAAAATTTAAAATTGATCTTGAGGATTTCATTAGTAGAATATTCATTTGATGAGAATGCCCATTATCTTCTTTGTAAGTAAGAGTATTCTATATTTAATAACAGTTGATTTTGAGACTTCACTAAATTCTACATTGTTGTGGCTAGAAGAGATCAGTTTTGAAATTAGAGCCAAAGATTGATGCTGGAGGGAAATGGAAGCGAGCTCAGCTGACCAAGTGGACTGGACTGCTGCTTTATCTGCGACTGGCCTCTGAGGGAGGCTGGGACAGGAGAAACGAGCACCATGTGGTGATTGAACTGGTTGACTTTTACCACCTATTCCAACCTTAGATGAATATATCAGAGGTCTTCTAGTGCAGGCTAGTTAGTTTACAGATGGGGAAACTGAGGCCCAGAGAAATCTTAATGATCTGTCAGGTAGCTTGCAAATAGCAGAGCCAAGACCCCAACTCAGGCTTACTAATAATTTGTGTTGAGGGTAGAACAAGAAGCTTTTGCCCTAAGTCTTTTCTCACTGTCCTGTCCATCTACATATTTTGTCTCCTGCTTATGTTGGGCAAGTGCCTTTGGAAGTTAGTTCATGAACTTGTAGACTCTTCTTGCTAGGAATCAGTAAATCCAACCACCTCAGGGGGCATCTGAAGTTGACTCAGCTAAATTCTGGATAATTTTGATGGTTAAGATCTATTACTATCTTCTGAAATTAATTATCTCACACCCTAAAGGCTTCTGTTTAATCCTAGCTTAATTTCTTTTATATCACACCAAATCCTCCCATATCTTCCTTAGGAAGGCAGGTTAGCACTGTGCTTAAGAATCAGACTTGTGCTCAAGCCTCAACTCGTTTGCTTCCTAATTGTGTCATCTGAGCATTGCTTTATTTCTTTAAGGTCCCATTTTCTCATCTAAAAAATGCAAATAATACTAGTAGCTACCCCTTAGAATTGTGAGGCATAAGTGAGAAAATCCATGTGTCTAGTCCAAGATGCATATCCAGATAATGTTACCATTGCTCTTTTAAGCGAGAACTATGTCAGGTGGCGCATAAACTTAAGTCACATTTGCCAGGGGGGATGCCGGGATGGCTCAGTGGGATCTCAGCCCTGGCCCATGCAGATTTACATGCTGAACTGGGGTGTGGCCCCCCGTTCAGTTCTCACCAGGGCGAGCTTCCCATGTGGAAGGCCCCCGGTTCGGTCCCCAGCTCGGTCCTCAGCTCTTGGGCCCAGTTCTTGCCCTGCACAGCCCCCGCCCATCTGTGTGGAATGAAACTATGTTGAAAACTGATGACGTACAACTGTGGAGACTGCTTTGGGCCCTCCCCCTTCTCTCTGTCTCTCTATCTCTCTTTTTCTCTGTCAAAAACAATAAAATAAATCTTAAAAAAAAATTTAAAAAAAGTCTGCCAAATTATTCTTGGAAATAAAAAAGTTTTAATGAAAATTAAGAGTTTGGAGGCTTCAAAACGGCTTCATTATAAGCAGTTCCTCCCTAGGTTCACCTTATATGTTGCAAAGATCATCAGATTTGTTCTGAAGTACAGCCTACATCAACAACGATAAAAGTCAGTTTCCTTACAACCTCTGCAGCTTTGCCCTTGACTCCAAGCATTGCAAAGAATGCTGTATTCTGCACATCTAAACAGAGTATTCGATTCACCAGCGAATGTCTTGCTTCAAATATACCCAAGAGTTTCTTTCTCAAGGGTTTCAGATTTCCCAAACCAATAAAAACAGAAAAGCCCTAATTGAGAGGGTTGTCTACTGCAGGTAAATCCCTTCTGCTGACACTGTAATGGTTTTCTAGCTTCAGAAATCCTTTTTCTCTGTTTCACTTTAGAGGTTTTCTCTCTTCGCACTGATTTGCTTAGACAGGGAGTTTGCCTGTGTGTCCTCATCCTTCAGCTGTGTGGTGGTATGAGTGCTGATGTGGGCTTTGCTCCTATTTCTTAAAAAACATTTGTGAGATTCACGATTTACAATACAGTATCAGCACTTTCAGCTTTACTTATGTAGCTTTTTCTGCTTAAACCCGGTTCTACCTTGGGTACCTAGTATGCGAGTAGTAAGAGAGAGTTTAATACTGAATATTTTAGCTTTGTGAAGGAGTAGATTACCTAGCCCCCTGAAAGGGCTCAGAGTCCGCAGGTTTATCAAAGGACAACTGAGGAAGAGAGTGAATGAAATGGCATAGCGGAGGTTAATAAATCATGTGATTTTTTATGGATCTTGCTCCCTTTAATGATGAATTTTCATCACATTAATAGGTGATTCTTCATTAGTTAGGTTGCCAGGAAAGACAGTACAAGAGATTTTGATGATTTATCCTTGCAAATAGTTTAATTCCCTTTATCTAAAAACAGTTTATGAGGACAATATATTTGTAAAGGCTACCAATCAGTATAAAATTTAACTTAATTTTTTTTAAATATATTTTTATTTATTTTTATTTTTGACAGAGAGAGAGAGATACAGAGACAGAGACAAAGAGAGAACTGAACTGGGGGAGCTCCCAGTTCAGCATATGGTTCCGCACAGGTCAGGGCCGGGATTCGGTCCCCGGTCCCCGGCGCTGCAAAGTGAGCGCTTAACCCACTGAGCCATCCCGGCTTCCCCTAATTTTTTTTTTATAACTGGCATGCTTCCTTGTTGCTCATTTAAAAAAATTATATGTGAAGATTTACTGGATTTTAGGGTATTTTTGGTTTTTTTGTTTGTTTTATTTTATTAACTATACTACAAAGACGTAGTTGCTTTCAAAAATATAATTTCAAACCCATTTATGAGAGTTAAAATTATCATAAAAGTCAGTAGATCTTGAGGATGCAGGGATAGCTCAGTAGTTGAGCACATGCCTTGCAATCACAAGGTTTGATTCCTGGCTCCAGCCCATGCAAAGCCATATGCTCAACTGTGGCACAACTGGTAACCACCAGGATGGCGGTAAAGATTCTTGCCTTCCATGCGGGAAGTCCCTGTTTGAGTTCCCATACTGTGTGGCCCACATCCACCTGTGTAGAATAAAATCATGCAACAACTAATGATGTACAACTATGAGATGTACCACTCTGGGCCCTCCCCTCTTCTCTTTCTCTCTCTTTCTCTCACCTTCTCTCAAGCAATAAATCTCAGTAGATCTTTAAGAAAATGTGATAGACCTGAGTTAAGCCTAATAAATTGTGGAGATTAACTTATAGCTATATATCAGGGTTGCCAAAAATGTATACACATTTTAAAGATTTATTTTTATTGTTTTTTGACAGAGAAAGAGAGAAATATATATATATACAGAGACAGAGAGAAGGGGGAGGGCCCCGAACAGTCTCCATAGTTGCACATCATTGGTTTTTCCACATAGTTTCATTCCACAGGTGGGCCGGGGCTGCACAGGGCAGGAACTGGGCCGGAGTAAAAATGTATACACATTTTAAATGATCTGTGTAGTACTTTGTGAAGTTTAATTGAATTCTAGTTAGCAATCTGTAGTGTGATGTTTGCTCAAAAGATGGTGTTAATCAAGTGAATGCTAGTGTCACCGTGCGAGAGACAGAATGGTCAAAGAAAATGGCAGAAGCGCAGTTGTCGTTTACGGAGTGCAAGACTATTTTGGAGTGGTATTTGAAATTCAAGAACATCACAGAAGTACAGTGACAATGGAGGCATGACTATGCAACAGAAGCTCCAACACACCTAACAATCCCATGCGTTCGTGATCCTAAGTGTGAGACACATGGTAAATTGAAATGGCATGTGCCACGATACAAGTAGACACTTTGGTCAACGTTGCTTAAGCAGTAGTTCACCGTAATCGGAAGTGTCTGGACACAGATGGGAACTACTTTGAGCATCTCTTGTAATTGCAGAAGTCAAATGTAACTTGTATTCATCTTTTCTTATCAGTATATGTTGAGCATTACAATTTTAATACAGCTTTTTCCTTCCTTAAAATGTGGATACATTTTTTGGCACCCTCTGTATTTCCACACTAAAGTTTCACAAGTCTCCGGAGAAAGCCGGTTTGCTTCAGAGAAGGTTCCAAGTTTCTAACTGATGTTATTCTTCCTTTCTAGAAACAAGCCAATGACCTTGTGAGCACCCTGATGAAGTGTACACCTCACTATATTCGCTGCATAAAACCAAACGAAACGAAGAAGCCCAGAGACTGGGAGGAAAGCAGGTATGGTGAAAACAGCAGGTGGGGAAGTCGAAGCCGGCTTCAGTGGGCCCTGACACATTTTTCCCTCTGCTCAAGATGAACTGTCCTACACCAAAGGCAGAAGCAACTTAAATTGCCTTCTAATGTGTCTAACTTCTACAGGACAAAGACTGTATATATATATTTCCTCCTTGACTTTTCCTAAAATGTTAGCAGTGCCATTCAGTTCAGAATTAGCAATTTATAATGTTGATCTTGGCCAGTGCGGGGGCAGATGGAAAAAAAAAGAAAAACTTTCATTCCACAGAGTCAGGATGGTTTTAAAATTAGTTTGAGGCTCTGTGTAGACATTCTTAGTACACTCAGCTCCTCATCAGCACCCACAGGATGTGGCCTATAATGCTTATTAACTCAGATTTGAAAGTGAAGGTCCAAATAGATGGTTAAAAGCAATTTGTCATTACTCACGAGGGTACTGGGGGCATGCTCTGTGTTTTGTAATTCCCCCTGAGGCTGTGTCCATAAGCAGAGTGACTCTCTGGGAGAAAACAAGCCAAAGGTAGACACACAGAGCACAAGTATTTAGTAAGCTCTCTCCTCCCTGACTTCTGAGGAAGCTATGGAACTAATCCTCCCATAACGCATTGAAGGGCATGCCCTGTGCAGGAATGGGGGTGTTAAGCAGAAAAATATTAAGATGATG
The DNA here is from genome assembly GCA_004027555.1 of Craseonycteris thonglongyai. Taxonomy (NCBI): domain Eukaryota; kingdom Metazoa; phylum Chordata; class Mammalia; order Chiroptera; family Craseonycteridae; genus Craseonycteris; species Craseonycteris thonglongyai. The sequence continues at coordinate 5,333 of PVKE010008928.1, read as the reverse complement.
ATGGGAGAATCTAGTTTTTACATCCAACTGGGGGATCCAGACACTCATTCCTACTGATCCCACTGTCTGTAGGAACATGGGAAGCAAGGCTGGGGAAGAGACCCTGTGGGTGCTTTGGATTACAGAGAGGACCCCGCCAATGTCCCCAAATAATCAAATCCCTGGACGTGTGCATACCAGAATTGCTGTCAGTGTTTGTTTGTTTGTTCCTCTTGGGAAAAAGTAGACTCTTTTAGGTATCAAGTGACTTAAAGTTAAACTTAAACAGGAAAACCAGGATTCATATTTATAGCTACTAATTACCTCCTCTGAGAGACATGTATAGGTTCAGTTTTCACCCTGCCCACAAGATCCTTTCTAACTAGGGTGACATGCATATATGTTATGAGTTTCCAGACATCCCGCTTTTTGCGGGACAGTCCCGATTTTTAACAATTTGTCCCGCGTCCCGCAGCATTTTAAAAAAGTCCCGATTTTTGGAAAGAATGCACGACAAGCTAGGGAACGGTGGGAGATAGACCAAATTTTTAATCAAGAACACCCCCCCCCCCCCCCCCCCCCCCGGTCTATGGTGTCCGCTTTACCAATGTTAAAATCTGGTCACCTTATTTCTAACCCATGGCAGATAGATAATACTGAATCCTTTGTGTGTGTTCCATGCTGTTGGCTCAGCTCCAATTCCTGGTGACCCTGTGAATGAGTGACATCCACAAAGTCCTGTTTTCAACAGCCCAGGTCAGCTCCTATAGACTCATGCCCATGGCTTCTTTTATGGAGTCTAAGCATGTGCATTTTTTTTTTTTATTGTTTTTGACAGAGAGAGAGAGAGAGAGAGATACAAAGACAGAGAGAGAACTGAACTGGGGGAGCTCCCCAGTTCAGAACATGGGTCTGCACGGGCCGGGCCGGGCTTTGATCCTGGGTTCCCAGCGCTGCAAAGTGAGCACTTAACCCACTGAGCCATCCCGGCTTCCCCAGCATGTGCATTTTAAGAAGCTCCCAGATTACAACAACATGGATGGACCTAGTGGGTATTATTGCTTAGTCAGAAAGGCAAGTACCATATGATCTCAATTATATGTGAAATCTGAAGAAAAATTAAATGAACAAACAAAGCAGAAACAGATCCATAGATACAGAGAACAAACTAATGATTACTAGACGGGAAAGGGCTTGGAGGGCTGGGTGAAAAAGGGGAAGGGATTAAGAAGTACAAATTGGCAGCAACAAAAGAGACATAGGGGTGTGGAGTATACAGCGTGGGGAATATAGTCAATAATAAACTAAAAACTAATGTCAAATGGGTATTAGACTTACTGGGAGGATCACTTCATAAGTTATTTAGATATACACTGTGTACCTGAAACTAATATAAAATATTGAATATCAACTATAATTTTAAAAGACAGTCACAGGGATATAGTACAGCATAGGGAATATAGTCAATAATAATTGTTTTTTGTTGGGGGGAAGCTGGGATGGCTCAGTGGGTTAAGCGCTCGCTTTGCAGCCCCGGAAACCAAGGATCGAATCCTGGCTCCTGCCCAGGCAGACCCATATGCTGAGCTGGGGTGTGCCCCCGGTTCAGTTCTTGCCGGGGCCTGTGCGGGAGGCTCCCGGCCCAATTCCTGCCCTGCGCATCCCCGTGCCCACCTGTAGAGTGAAAATATATGGAAAACTAATGCTGTCAACTATGGAGACTGCTCTGGGCCCTCCCCATTCTCTCTGTCTCTCTCTGTCTCTCTCTTTCCCTGTCAAAAACAATAAAAATAAATCTTTATAAAAGTAAAAATAATAATAATAATTTTTTTTTTCTATTGTTTGAGAGAAGGTGAGAGAGAGAGAGAAGGGGGTAGGACCCAGATCTGTGTCCATAGTTGTACATCATTAGTTGTGACATAGTTTCATTCCACACAGGTGGATGTGAGGTGCCATGGGGCAGGAACTGAACTGGGGGCCTCCGTCATGGGAGGTGAGAACCTTGACCACAGGGCTCCACAGTTACCATCTGGCCCTGTAATTCAGCATGTGGGTTTGCATAGGCCAGAGCTGGGATTCAATCCTCAGACCTTGTGGTTGCAAGGCAAGCTCTCAACCTATTGAGCTATCCTGGCATTCTAATAATATTCTAATAATGTACAGTGTCAGATGGGTAATAGACTTGTTGAGTTTATCACTTTGTGACATTTATAAATGTCGAATCACTATGCTGTTCTGTACACCTGAAACTTTAAAAAAAAAAAAAAAAGCTCGCTGTTGATACTGGAGGTGATGATTCAAGCATCATACTTTGAGGACAGTGACTAGAACAAAGGCCTGGACTGGGATTTGGAAGAACTGTGTTCTGGTGCTGGCCTGTCACCTATTAGTTTGAGTGAGACACTTAATCTCAGCCTTCAGTTTCTTCCTCTTTAAACTAAGAGGGTCAGTCCAAAATGGGACCTCCTTCAATCTGACAGAATAAATTCTCCCCAGTCTATTCTGCCATGTCTGTCAGTCTACCTCTGCCTGTCTTTATGTCACTCCTACAGTCCCCTCTCATGTTTATCTGCATACACACCACACTTACATCTCATGCGCATATACACAGACACAGCAGAAGGGTGGTGTCATAGGCAACCTCGGAAATAAATTATGAGGGTCTTGGAAACAGAGGTATTGCTGCTAAATGGATGCTTTCACCCACCTTCTCCCCCACTTTAGACCCCATCCAGCTGCCCTTCCCAACAAATATGATAATAAAATTGCTCGCCTTGCAAATGCAATACCGCACACCATCCCTTACTCCATGTATATTGCACCACGGAAAGTCCCTCCAATAACGAGATTTTGCAATAGCTTCTGGTTGGAAGTTCCTCTACCCTGGTGCTTGCTACCTTATCACATCCAAACAGATTCATTAGAACATCAGAAAATGGAGAAATTATACATTCAGTAAATCCTCATAGAATTTCCCCATGCTGAGTGTTTTGGTTTTTTTGTTGTTGTTTTTAATCATACCCTTTGTTTGTATTGTAGCAAGAAACTCATAACATATATGCATGTAAACTGGTTTTAAGAACTCTAAAGGATTAGTTGATCAAGTGTTGATCCCCAGTCCCAATTCAGTTTTATTGTGTTTGACGGGTGGTTTCACTTCATCCGGGTGTGTGGAGCACTAGGGTCCGTGAAAGGACAGTGTGCTTCATTGGTGGAGATTACATGGTCCACTGAAGCTCTTGGTAGATAGGATTCCTCATTCCACAAGTTTATGGAGTGTGGTTTATTTTCTTTTCCTGTTGAAAATGTGTTTTTGTTTGGCTTTGGCAAAGTGGCCTGCCTGAATTCTGAATTGCTGCCCTAGCAGGGTTCTCAGGCCTTGACCTACTTGTGTTAATTGCCAAGGACACTTAAGAAGAGGACTCCCTCACTTCCCCCTGAAGGGAGGAGATAGCATAACCAAGAGGACAAGTAGGCGTTGCCTACCTGGCTGATGTTTACTGTGGAGGTGAGAGCATCCAAGACTGTGCAAAAATGAACTTGGGTGCTTTGATTACATGAAATTTTAAACATTACAGAATTTGCTAAACTGATCGTCCTGTTGAAGAAAATTTCTCTCAGGAAATTTCCTGATGTTTGAAGTCGTAATGAATGAAACAATGTCTTAACATAAGGCATATTCTTTCCTATGTGATTCATGGGAAAGGTATATTTCCACTTGAATCAATGGGTGATGCATTCCCTGCCTCAGTAGCTTGAGGTAAAGCCCATATTTTTAAAAAGTACTTAAAATGAGCCAGTATCTCTAACTGGCAGCCTGGTGTGTCTTTTACTTTAGCGGAGAAAAGGCCAGTGGTGAGTTTCAGATTTGGAGGATGGGTTTAAGGAAAATTATTTTCCTGAATCAGATTTCTTCCCCTTTAGTTAACCAATGTGTCACAAATCAAATGTGGTTCTTTTTTATTTTTATTTTTTTAACTGAACTGAAGACCTCACCGCATTCGGGAAGCACACCCCAGTTCAGCATGTGGGTCCGCCTGGGCCGGAGCCGGGACTCGATCCTCGGTCCTCGGGGCCTCAAAGCGAGCGCTCAACCCGCTGAGCCATCCCGGCTTTCCCGAATGTGGTTATTGAATATTCTTTACAGGCAGGTTTTTTAAAAAGTTAATTATCTTATGGGGGATGGCATTTCTGGATGCGGGTTCAAGTAAGACCAAGTTGGACTTGAGACATTTCAAACATGTCTCTCTATGTGACCTCATCCTTCCCTGGGCGATTAAGGCTCCACCCCGATTTCCTGCTTAATTTTTCCACCTCCTCCTCTCCCACCAGCACATGCCACTCAGGCCCCTCCCATCTCTATGCCCTTGTGTTCACTGTGCCCCCTGCTTTTCCCTCCTCTACACCTGGTAAATTCAACTCAACCTCCCAGGCACGTGTCGTGTAGCGACTTCTGAAAACCCTCACTATGAAAAATCCGTTTCACATTCATGTCATTTAGTTCAAAAGTTACAAGTTCTCCTGTCTTCATTTACTACTGATTGTAACTGTGACTATGTTAGAATAATAACAGCTTTTTATGGTTCATGCTAAGAACCAGCTCAGTGCTCTACATGGAACATGCTCAACTAAGAAGAAAGAACCAACGACACCATCCTCATTTTACACAAGTGGACACTGAGGCACAGAGAAGTTGCATAGTGGCAGGGCCAGGAGTGTACCAGGAATCCAGCTCCTAACCTGGCTCTTGACCACTGTGCCAGCTGTGAGGTCTTTAGCAGGAACTAGCCCTAGCCCCTTGCATAGTGCGGTGCACAGTGGCGCATAGTGGGCACGTCAGGAAGTGCAGGCGTCATTGGAAATGATGGTGTCCCGAGAGCCTTGCTGGGGAGACAGCTGTTGGGAACCTATATGAAGTTGTAAGGGGGTGCTGCTAACTGTCCTTCCTTCCTTTCCTTCCTTTCCTTCCCTTCCTTCCCTTCCTTCCCTTCCTTCCCTTCCTTCCCTTCCTTCCCTTCCTTCCCTTCCTTCCCTTCCTTCCCTTCCTTCCCTTCCTTCCCTTCCTTCCCTTCCTTCCCTTCCTTCCCTTCAAGATTTATTTGGGAAGCCGGGATGGCTCAGTGAGTTAAGCACTCACTTTGCAGCCCTCGGGACTGAGGATCGAATCCCGGCCCCGGCCCGTGCGGACCCATATGCTGAACTGGGGAGTTCCCCCAGTTCAGTTCTCTCTGTGTCTCTGTATCTCTCTCTCTCTCTCTGCCAAAAAAAAAAAAGGTTTATTTTATTGTCCTTGACAGAGGCAAAGAAAGAGAGAGAGACAGAGAGAAGGGGGAGGGCTCAGAGCAGTCTTCATA
>PVKE010008927.1:0-46286 GCA_004027555.1 Craseonycteris thonglongyai | reverse complement strand
GGCTACCGAGGTAAGGCATATTAAACAACAACATTTATCATGCACCATTGTAAAAAAGTAATCGAGTTCCCATTCTTCATTGAAGTGATAAGTTTTCGATTTTTTCGGTTTACTACTCATGTTCATGGGTATACTAGAATGCAAAGAGATATGACAATTTAAAGAATAAATATTGAATTAAATATTTTCCTAGAAAATTTGAGAACTCATGAACTGCGGCAGTTATCTCCATTGAGAGAAATAATAATACTGCATATTACGATCGGGGACAACAATGCAAGTATATTAAAATCTAATATAGATATATTCAAATTTACAAGAAGTATGTTGAAGTTACAAGATATTATTACGGTTTACAATACTGACTTAATTTAAATAGAATTATTGTTATTCCTAATATATTTGTAATACTGTCCCTTATTTTTCTCTCAGTGTAATGACCGCAGTTTAGAGATCTGTTGCCGAGAATGCTCACTTATCAAGTAAATAGATAGGTAAGAAAAGCAATTTAATTTAAAACAAAGAAAGGGTACTTACATTTTAAACAGAAGAAAAATTGAAACTCAACGTGGTCACCGAGGATAAATAATATTGATTGATAATGATACTGTTAATACAAAAGAAAAGAAGCTACCGTATGACACTACCAAATATTCAAGCTAACTGACTGTGTTCTTCGGTGAGTCGAGTCGTAACTGTTGCGTTCACGCGTTGTGTCCAGTGACAAGTGTAACACATAAGTCAAAATGTATTGTCTGGGTGGGCGGAGATCACAGTGTCATGCTGTCAGAATTCTAGGAATTTATGACCTTGGCAAATTCCCAGAATGCATTAAACTATTGCTAGAAAGTTTTGTCTTCTACAATCGCTTCAAAGTCCATGGTACACGGAATTCCACCCCAGACATTGCGAGCGATCGACGATCGACCAAAATTGGCCTTGCGATCGACTGGTCGACAGCGATTGACTTGTTGGCCACCCCTGCTATATACCATATCGTTATTCCTAGATGATGTCACACATATACATATATGTATGTATTTACACACCTGTGCATGCATACACATTCCACTTGCATATCTTAATAGGCTGTCTCACAATCAACTCATATTCAGCATGCCCCAAACTGAACAGTCTTTCCCATGTTGTTACAAGCTTACTCCTGTATCCAGTCACTCCATTTTGTTTTTCTAAATGGTCTCTTGTTCACTACTAGAGTGATCTTGTAAAAATGCAATTCTAATTATTTTGCAGTTCCCAATGTGATATGTGATGTCAGGCGGGGATAATCAGTAGGTGCTAAAACCAGTAGGTAAATAGTGGTTGGGGAACAGGATTTTCACATGGCCTCAAAATGTTACCCCACAGATTACATATTAATTACAAGGGTGAAGTGCTCTGGTGTCACCTTTTAAACTTTAGCGCCATCAGTGATTGGACAACATGTATGTGCCACCTGATGTTAAGAATTACATATCACCTGTGTAGTCTTGCCAAAAAGGTTTAATCTAAATCTAATCATGAGGAAGCAATAAAAATATAGGGGAAGCTGGGATGGCTCAGCGGGTTAAGAGCTCACTTTGCAGCCCCGGGGACCAAGGATCGAATCCTGGCTGCAGCGCATGTAGACCCATGTGCTAAACTAGAGTGTACTTCTCATGTGGGAGCCCCCCAGTTCAGTTCTTGACCCTGTTTGGCCCCTGGCTGAGGGGGTGTGCCTCCCATGTGGGAGGCCCCTAGCCCAATCTCTACTCTGTGCAGCCCACACCTACCTGTGGAATGAAACCATGTTGAAAACTGATGTACAACTATGGAGACTGCTCTGGGCCCTAACCCTTCTCTCTGTGTCTCTTGGACTCTGTCAAAAAACAATAAAAATAAATTAAAAAAATAGAAAATATAGGACGTTCTTTCTGCAAGACAGTTGGCTTAGATAATTCAGTGTCATGAAAAATGGAAAGGATAGAGATACTATCCTAAATTGTGACTAAATAGACAACAATGAAATTTAGTATATGACTCTTGATTAAATCTTAGGGGGTGAGGGGGATGTTTGTTACCTCTAAAATTATACTTTCATCTTGTATTTGTAATTATTTGTTTTTTTCTCTAACGAGACCATGAGCTGCCTTTTAGGGCTGGGGTGCCATTCTGTATCCTTGTTCTCAAAAGCTAGTAATAATGTCATTTCATTCAGTGTCATTTCATTATAACATTGATGAGATGCCATAGGAACTTAACTTTTATATCAATTAGCCTGTGGCAAAATTGGTTTTGTTATGTGTTATTTCACTGAAAGCTGTAGAACCTATTGACAATGTTAAGTGAAAACTTACTGTAGTTCCTTAAGAATTGTTTAGTGGATGCATGGATGGATGGATGCATGCATGCATGGGTGGATACATGGATGGACGGATATATTTCTAGTTGCCTGCCTGGGTAGTTACCGTTAAGTATGTTTGTTCCCATACACACATACAGCCCTCACTGATGGACTGTGCATGCATATGTCCTATTCTTCTATAGTGGAACAAGAAACCCAACAGGCTTGCCTAAATGAACGGCTCCTTGGACCATGGCACTCTGTTGACCTCTGTTAACTGTCTACGTTCATAGCCTTTGATTCCTCTAAACACAGAATTTGTTGTGAGCTTCTGGCATAGTATCTTACTGAGGATGAGAACCATTATTTTTATGTCAGCACCTAATAAAGTGACATTCAGACCCAGGCACCTAATAAATATTTCATAATGATAATGATGAGGAATTGAGTCCTGATGGTTAATTGCTATAATTCCTTGCTGAAATCCATTTCCCGAACTGCTTAGTGGATCCTAGACTTTCACTTGCCTTAATGTTTAAGTAAATCTGGGGCTGGTGATGAGAAAGTACTATTTAATGTCTTAAATTAATGTGATAGGTTGGTTTAATTAAGGGTCTTCATACTCACTCCTCCATGTTAGATTAAATCAAGACCTCCCGATCACAGTGCTGCTGCATCATAAACCACAAAGCCTACAGACACACTGAACACAGCTCTGAGCTGCCCGTTGGAAGTGAACAACAGCGCAGTTGGCCTTCTGTAGGTTATGTGTCTGAATTCACTTAATCTTGAACTGAAAATATCTGGAGGAAAAATTTTATTAGTTGCTGATATGTACTATGTAGTTAGGTCTACGTGGTTACATCTGTACTGAACATGTACACACTTCTTTTTCTTGTCCAATATAAGAACTATTTCTATAGTATTTACATTTTATTAGTTTTTTGGGTTTTTTAAAATATTTATTTTATTGATTTTTGACAGAGAGAAACAGACAGAGAGAGACAGAGAGAAGGGGGAGGGCCCAGAGCAGTCTCCATAGTTGACATTAGTTTTCCATGTTTCACTCCACAGGTGGGCACAGGGCTGTGCAGGGCAGGAACTGGGCCAGGAGCCTCCCACATAGGTCCTAGCAAGAACTGAACTGGGGGCACACCCCAGCTCAGCATGTGGGTCCGCATGGGCTGGGCCAGGATTCAATCCTCGGTCCCTGGGGCTTCAAAGCAAGCGCTCAACCTGCTGAGTCATCCCAGCTTTCCCTTATTAGGTATTGTAAGTAATCTAGAGATGATTTCAAGTATAAGAGAGGATTGCATAGATAATATGCAAAAACTATACCATTTTATATAAGTGACTTGAACATCTATGTAGTTTGGTATCCATGGGGAGTCCCAGAACCAATCCCCCATGGGTACTGAAGAGGGGTGATTATATATTTTTCAAAAAGAAAATCAAAACAATTTTTCTCTTTTTAGTTCATAATGACCTCATTTAAATAATACATAATGCAGCAAACATTTAAAGGGAGAAGAAAATGGGTGCTGGAGAGATGAAACAGAATATTAATTGGTGGTTATGGCCAGCCAGGGGCAGGGCCCACAGCTAGAACTGAAACTGTGATTAAGAATGCTACACCTCTTAGCCACTTCTGTTCATTTGACTTCTGTGGGGAGCTTGGTTACTATCCTTCAGAACTGGCTACACACTTCTCTTGTTCACACAGCAGTACAAGTGTTCCAGCAGAACCAGCTCCCAGAGGTTGGGAGTAAAGGATTAAGAACTGCCCTCTGGCACCAAAAATATATATGCTTATAAACAACATGCATAGCTGTGGGATTGCATTGATCTTTGGGGGCTTCTCTTTCAGAGACTACCTTTTAGGAGTTTATGGGGAAATGAAATTTCTGACTAATATCCTGGCTCTTCTGTCAAAGCCATTAAGGCAGCAGGGAGGAGGTAGATGATCACAGCCCTCCTAGTCAGACACACATTTATGGGTTAACCTTGAGTATTTTGGATTTCTCCACAACTAGCAGAAGCTTAAACTTTAAAACTTATTCTGGGGGAAGCCAGGATGGCTCAGCAGGATAAGCGCTTTCTTTGCAGGCCCCAAGCCTGAGGATCGAGTCCCAGCCCTGGTTGTGTGGACCCATGCTGAACTGGAATGTGCTTCCCATGTGAGAGGCCCCCAGTTTGGTTCTCATCGGGGTGAGCGTCCCATGTGGGAGGCCCCCAGTTTGGCCCCCAGCTTGCAGGGGCGTGCCTACCAGGTGGGAGGCCCCCTCCCACCTGTGTGGAACTAAACCATGTTGAAAACTGATGATGTACAACTATGGAGACTGCTCTGGGCTCCCCCATTCTCTCTGTCAAAAACAATAAAATAAATCTTTTAAAAATAAAAATAAATAACTAAAACCTATTCTGCTTTGCTGGGCTTCCTTGTGTCTCATTCCCTTAGCATGGAAGCTTGAAGTGACTGTCATTTGCTCCTGTGTCAGGAAAGCCCAGGGCTTACCTTCATCACCCCTATATCTCTTCCTACCCTCCACAACCATGGCTTTTAACAAAGCTAGCTGGACATGCATAGGGATGCCCTCTTGACCTAACACTCCAATGTACTGCTAGCTCTGGCTGCCCTAGCTGCAGTCTCTCCCCAAATGCCCAAATGAACCCGAAAAGCACCTTATAGGAGTCTTGACAGAAACTTGAAGGAAGAGGGACCATTGCTCCCTCCTCCATTCACCTATAAGAATTAGCTGTTGAACTTGCTGGATTTGCTATGCTATCAGAGAGCCGAATTAGAAATGGGGAAAAGAGCTGTACAAAATGAGCGGGCTGTTCAAGGACAGAGAGAAACCAACACTTGTCCAAAGATTTAGATGAAGTAAGAAAGGGAAGACAGAACTAGACCTGAGTTGGGGTCCACCACTCCATTATGACGTCATAGGTTACTACAATATTAGCTTCATCATGCATAAAACTGAAATATTGGTTCCTACCACCACAGTTGTTAAGATAATTCAGTGAAATTATAATGTTCTTGTTATAAAATGAAAAGGTTTTGGGATTGGCAATAATTGTCTTGAGTTCTTTTCGTGGTCCACATTTCTGATTTCTCTTGACCAAGCCTCCCTCCCTCCCTCCCTCCCTCCCTCTGTTTCTCTCTCTCTTTCTTGATATATTTTGTTGTTTTTGACAGAGAGAGGCAGAGACAGAGAGAAGGAGAAGGGCCCAGGGCAGTTTCCATAGTTGTACGTCATCAGTTTTCCACATGGTTTTGTTCCACACAGGTGGGCAGGGGCCACTCAGGGTGGAAACTGGGCTGGGGGCCTCCCACATGGGAGGCATACCCCCTTGAGGCAGGGGCTGAGCCAGGGGGCGAGAACTGAACTGAGGGCTTCCCACATGGGGAGCACACGCCAGTTCAGCATATGGGTCTGCATGGGCCGGGGCTGGGATTTGATCCTCGGTCCCCAGGGCTGCAAAGTGAGCACTTAACCCACTGAGCTATCCCGGCTTCCCCCACAGCTCATTTCCTAATATCAGTGCTGAAGGCTCTCTTAAATTCTGTGGTGAGCCATGGCATTCTGTGCCTGCAGTCACTTTGCCACCCCTCTTCTGAGCCTTCCTTACACCTATTTGTGCACAGTACTGTGGTTGAGCTGACCTTTCCACATTGCCTGTACTCAGCCCTACAGCTAAGCAGTATACCGTATTTTCCGGCATATAAGACGACCGGGCGTATAAGACGACCCCCTAATTTTACAGTTAAAACATATATTCGCTGTCAGCGAATATAGGCCTAAACCTATGTTTTAACTGTAAAATTAGGGGGTCGTCTTATACGCCCGGTCGTCTTATACGCCGGAAAATACGGTATGTATTGAAGCCTCCTTGCCTCCCCGAATCCACTAGGGTCGTTGTTCCTTACTTTTTGAAGAAGAAACCAACCCAGAGGAATGGAAAGAACTCTTGACATTAGGATGAGACACAATTAGCTTGCAATCCTAACTCTGCCACTTGTTAGTCTTCCCTGCCCTTTCTGAATCTGTACTTATGTTTAACGTGGAATAGTAGGGGAAGCTGGGATGGCTCAGTGCCTGTTACATTAGTAGGTACTCAATAAATCTCTCAATTTCTTCCTTGCTACCATGTGAGATTTCTTAACTCATTGGAACCATCAGGACCTCATATACACTACAGCCAGTTCACCTGTCATTTATCCCCATTAGTGGCACATCATTCTTGTCTGACATGAAGATGATACGTATCTTCCATCAAGAAATTCTGGGCTTTGTGATTTGTTTTTTCATAAGCTGAATTTGTGCCTTAGCTAAACTTGGGATAGCCAATGTAGGTTGATGAGGCAGCAAGCCAACCAGGGTTTTGTAGTACAGAAACTAACTGCCCTATGTGGGATCAAACCCATGATTAAACCTAAGCACTGCATTTGATGACAACACCATTTGCTTCAGACCACTTTCACTCTCTCTTGATTCTTGCAAGAGTTCTGGGAGAAGAACAAAATGAGAACCAAAAAATTCGTACCTTGTGTCAGGACAAGAACACAAATGCCTTGATTTTCTGTGAAGTTTTGAACCCAGATGAGAGCCACAATTCTGGCTGTTCAGATGAAAGTATAGAGCTCTACCACAGAATCCTTTAGTTTTCCTGTCACTTGTACACTTTGTATCCACTTATAGAATATTCATTAATTCGCTGAATGTATATGCTGGGTGCTCTAGGCACTGGGGATACTATCAACAGTGAAAGAAATAGACAAAACCTGCCATGCTGGCTCTGAACCTCACTTAATGGCAGGAGGCTGACAGTAAACAAGAAAGATGTGTGGTATTAGTATAGAGAATGTCAGCTGGTGATGAGTGCTATGGAGAAAAATAAGGCACAAAGGAAGCTGGGGGTAGGGTGGGGCAGACACTCTGAGTTTTCTCTTTGATTCTTTGTACTTACTGTTTCATCCATGTGATAAGCTCTCCTAGAGAGAGCAAGGCTGCGTGTTCATTCCATGCTGGTCCCTCTTGCCCAGTACAGATTCCTGTGTCGCAGGGCTTTGGAGACTGACTTTGGAGTTGAACCAGCCTTACGAAGTAGAAGCAGGTGCAGCAACTGCCTGCTTATCCACTGAGATGGCTGAGCCTCCCCAGCTCAGAGCTGGGGTAGCCTGGTTAATGCCCTAAAATGCTCTGATAGGTTGGGGAGGGAGGGGAGCCTGTGCTGTTTTTTCTTAATCATTTGTTAAATCTAGAGCACCCCCTGCTGTTGGAAGATGAGGCGGGCTCTCAACTGATCTTTTAAACTGATAGTTTATTTATGCTAAGATTTAAAGAAAAAAAGTTGTTTTTGTTTTTACTTTTTTTTTTTTAAGTAAGTACTACTGGGGGTATTTGGAGCTTTCTTCTGGGAATGCTGTTGTTGAGGCCTTGCCTGCCCAGGGTTAGGATGGAGGGAGGAAGTACAAAGGCTCAAACAGGATAAGGTCATATCTGTGCTCTAGCTACTTTTAGCATCTCCTTACCCCTGTACTTCTACCGCAACCAGTAGCCTAGCAAAAGTTATCTCCTTACATAGTTTCACAGCTGTTCTGAAATTCTAGGGCAACAGAAGTGAAACTGAGCACTGTCTTGTAAATTTCTGCCTTATTGCTGCTGTTCCTTAACTTGAAGTGAGTCAGGCCTTTTCTCCTCTTATCCTCAGGATGTCCAAACTCATTATTTGTTCCTATAGCTGAGTTTTTGACACATAATTATCTTAACAATGCCACATTTGTTTTGATCTTCCCACCCTCTGTTGTTGGCTAAATCAAGAGCTGTGATCCCAGTGGTGGTTACCCCAGAGTAGATCTGAGTGTGAGACAGGGGCTTCAGCAAGGTCTTGTCAGCTACTGGTTGTATGTGTGCACCAAGGTCAAACATACAATCACTGTGAAGTTCCTTTAGTCCTTAGAGCTGACATTCAAGTTAATTTTAGCAGCACTGTTAATATCAGCTAAAGTGAAGAAGGAAAATGGTACCCAGGTAGACATGTCTTTTTGGTTTAACTATCCCATTCAGTTTGGTCACTTTGTGATTCCTCATGAGGTTGAAGAAGTCAGTCAGGTGGACCTGACATGCAGCTCTGGTCCTCCCTGTGTCCCTGTCTCCTGAGGTAAGGTGAGGCCCAGTAGCTGTTCTTAGAGAGTTGACCAATCAATAAGGATTGTGCAGCTAACAGTCCAGTTACTGGGTCTAGGATATTTTTTATTTTATTTTATCAAAAATGCATTTTTAGTTTTATTTGAAAACAAATTTTTAGACAAGTTTAATTTACTTCTTTTTATTTTATTTATTTATTTTATTATTGTTTTGACAGAGAGAGAGAGAGAAAGATACAGAGACAGAGAGAACTGAACCGGGGGCACTCCCCGGCTCAGCACATGGGTCCACACGGGCCGGGGCTGGGACTCGATCCTTGTTCCCCGACGCTGCAAAGTGAGCGCTTAACCCGCTGAGCCATCCCGGCTTCCCCTAGGATATTTTTTAAAGTTATATTCTATAGGTATACTTTATAGAGCCCAAACTTAGGTCAGTGACTACTTCTATTAGGAACAAAGTAACCAGAATTGTTTTAGTGGGGTAGCTGAACCATAAAGATAGATGCTTATTCAGGTGCCATTTTCTTCTTCATTTCAACTGATATTACTAGTACTAAAATTAAGATGCAGTCTCCATGGTAGGTTATAGCAGTAGACATGATGCTTCGCTAATAAACTAAGTCTTTATGATTTTTTTCCCAACAGCTTTGAAAAGTCCAGCTGCATTTCATGAGCAGAGAAGAAGCTTGGAGCGGGCCAGGGTAAGACACCACATTCTTCCCAGGAACCTCCAAAGAGCACTGGCAGAGCCCCTTGCATTGCTGGTTGTATTCCTTCCAGTGTAGCATGCCTCCAGGGCCAGCCCTTGCTCACAGTTCTAAACAGAAAGCTCTCTTTTCTACTTTATCCCCACCCACAGCCATATCCCAGCTTGATGAAACAATGTGATCAGAGTGTGTTTTCACCCTTTACTTCATTTAAGGGTGTGCAGGGATCATCTATCCTCCCTCCCGTTACTTTGAAAACCACTGCCATTTTCCCATTTTAATTCCACTTAACATTTTGTAGATAGTAGGAACATGAATACAAGCCATGGAAGAACTTGCCAAGTGGTGGTCCCTCCATGTCAGTGTCTGCACTGCACACTGCACTCCAGGATGGGCATTTTGAGGGGTCAGAAACTTCACTGGCCTCCATGTGCCCAGAGCAGCCAGTGTCCGCTTGAGGCTGTGGAAACAAGCCAGGTCCCCCTCCAAGCCCAGTTTCATGCTATAGCACCTGGCTTGTTGCCTGTCCCCCATCAGTTTCAATTCCCTCAGGGGCCTCAGAGGGATAGATACTGCTGCCCATTGTGGGTGGAAATGGGGAAGTAGCCAAGACATGCTTCCCTCCCTCCTCCCTTCACTTTTGTCTTCACTGAAAAGACAAGGGAAGAGAACCTCCCCTGGGGAGGACCACAGGCCATGGTGCCTTGAGACCCACAGTTCTTTCTGAGGCTGAAATATTTACCTCCAAGACTTTTCTTGCTGTCTTTTAAAATTTTTTTTCTAATATTTTCTAAGGAAATCATGATTAAATCTTAGAGTGAATAGAAAAAATGAGGAATGAGGTCACGGGTATTGGGAACCAAAGTAGTGACACACTACATTGTTTTAGTGCTGGGAGTTTTGGAGAATACAGCAGGGGAGGCAGGGGATGGCATGGCCTACACCCCAACCCATTTGTAATACATGGCACCATTTCCTGGACTGCTCCTCAAGGAGGCAGGAAGTAAATATGAAACAATTAGAACAGCTACTATTTTTATTGAGCACCTTTTTTTTTTTTAAAAAAAAAGATTTATTTACTGTTTTTGACAGAGAGACAGAGAGATGCAGTTAGAGACAGAGAAGGGGGAGGGCCCAGAACAGTCTCCATAGTTGCACATCATTGGTTTTTCCACATAGTTTCATTCCACAGGTGGGCGGGGCTGCACAGGGCAGGAACTGGGCTGGAGTCTCGCCCTGGTGAGAACTGAACTGGGGGTACTCCCCAATTCAGCATATGGGTCTGCACTGGCCGGGCCGGGATTCAATCCTCGGTCCCTGGGGCTGCAAAGTGAGCGCCTAACCCACCAAACCATCCCAGCTTTCCCTATTGAACACTTTTATATGTGAAATTTTATCAATTTCTTGTTTACTCTCAACACCAGCTCTTATGAACTAGGCTGTTATCTTCATTTTATAGCTGTACCTAAGAGAGAGATTAACTAACTTATTTAGCTAGTAAGTGGCAAAGCTGGGACTCAAACCTTGATCTGTGGACTCCCGGCATTTTCTTAATCAGTGCTGTATTCTGCGTCAGCATTGGCCACTGCTCAGGACTTCAGATGGCTTAGAAAATGTGCCTCCCTGTGATGCCTTTGAAGACCTGCAGTGTCTAACACCCGTTCTACCATGTCCTACAGCAGCCATGGCTTATTCTGCCCACTGCAGATGGGGTGATAGACCCACAGCCACTTTAAACCATCTCCTGGAGAGCTCAGCACTACCCCAGGGCTGGCCCTTGTCAGAGCCTAGGCAGCAGACAAGGGTCAAAGCAGGGACCAGTTTTACCTTTACTATATGTGATGTGCTCTTATATTTTATTTTCTGTTTCTACTCTACCCTACCCTACTCTCCCTTGTCCTGTCCTGTCTTGTGGTTTTTTTGAACCGTTAATGGTCTTACCTATGGTTTGAGTAATTCTGGTACAGGGGTTAAGAGCACAGGTTCTGGAGTTAGACAGATATGGGGTCACATCTATGCTACAACATGAGTGCCAGACAGTGGGTGGTTCTGGGACTGTTGAGAAAATAGTTTAGTTTGCCTGGAGTCTCAGAAATGTGGAAATGAGGACATTGGACTTTAAGGAACTAGAAGTATGACACCATGTATCAAAATTAGTATTCTGTTTGACAGTCATTCAAAATGAATGGAAAATGCTCATGAGATCATGTAAGTTTTTTTTGAAACAAGATACAAAATTATATTCAGTGTGATTGTAAGTCTGCAGTTTAAACTTGACTTCTGCATGGAAAAATTGTTAGAAACAAATACCTCCCAAGTACTAACAGTGAATGATTAAAATTTTTTATTGCTTTACTCTGTAATTTTCCAAATTTTCTTTGATGAACATATATTACTTTATGACAGTAAAAGTAATAGGTATTAAAATATATATTAGTAGTTCAACTTCAGCATGACAAATGGCCTTGGCAGGTACATCTGGAGGTAGGCGCACCCTCCCCACACCTCGCCGCCTCCAGGCCTCCCCGTGCCTGAGAACCTTGCAGTCTCCACGTTGAGGTCATGGGGGCTGCAGAGGTTACCAACAGCCACAGCTGCTTTTTGTTCCTATCTATGCCCTAAGCTTGTAACCTGGATTTGAGAGCTTATTGGTATGTTTTTTTCTATAGACAGAGGACTATTTGAAACGGAAGATTCGTTCCCGGCCGGAGAGATCGGAGCTGGTCAGAATGCACATTTTGGAAGGTGTGTTAGAATGGAAGTGCTTCTTCATCTAAAACATTGTTCTCACTGTGTGTTTATTGCATCACCATCTACATTTCTTCTTCCCTCTTTCTTATCACTTCCATTTCTGTAGGCAGTGGGTAAGCCAGGCCTTTACACAGTAAAACAGCAGTGCTGTGGTTGCTACCACTTGTTTTGGGAATTCCCAAAGAAGCACAATCATATTCTGTTGGGTTGGCTTACCCTTTCCTCCTGTGGCTATGTGTTGGCGCTGGATCTCATCATCCCTTGGTATACAATTCTTTCTCCCAAAATCTTTTAAAAATGCATTTGCTTTCTTTTTCTCTTATTCATTCATTAATTAATTCACTCAGCATTTATTTAAGTATCTGTGGTATACAAATAAGATCACCCTAGGGGAAGCCGGGATAGCTCAGCAGTTTAAGCACTTGCTTTGAAGCCCCAAGGTCCCAGTATCAAGTCCCGGCCCCAGCCCATGAGGACCCATATGCTGAACTGGGGTGTGCTTCCTATGTGGGAGGCCCCCAGTTCAGTTTTCGTCAGGGCGAGCTTCCCATGAATGGGTGGCTTCCAGTTCAGCCCCCAGCTCACTGAGGCATGCCTCCCATGCGGGAGGCCCCAAGCCTGGCTCCCACCCTATGTGGTTGCCACACACCTGTGTGACATGAAACCATGTTGAAAACTGGTGTTGTTTACTATGGAGACTGCTCTGGCCTCTCCCCCTTATCTCTGTCTCTCTCTCTCTCTGTCAAAATAATAATAATAATAATAATAATAAATATTTAAAAAAATCATCCTAGATGTACTTCACCTGGCCCAGCACACGCTTCTTTCCACATTAAAAAAAAAAGATTTATTTTATTGTTTGAGAAAAGGTGAGAGAGAGAGAGAGGAAGAAGGGGGAGGGCTCAGAGCAGTCTCCATAGTTGTACGTCATTAGTTTGGGCATGGTTTCATTCCACACAGGTGGATATGGGGCTGCACGGGGCAGGAACCAAACTGGGGCCTCACATGGGAGATGAGAACCTTTACCACCATCCCAGTGGTTACCAGTTGTGCCACAGATCAGCATGTGGGTTTGCACGGAAGGGGGCTGGGATTTGATCCCTATACCTCACAGTTGCAAAGGCAAGTGTTCAACTTTCTGAGCTATCCTGGCATCCCTCCACATTCTAATAAAGAAGAGATTTTGGCTGCTGAAAGCAGTGTGAGTCCAGGTATTTTTTGTTTCGTTTTGAGCTATCTTTGGGGTTAGAAGACAACTCTCCTAGTCTGAACCCTGCATTTTGCAGACAAATACACTGAGGCCCAGAGCAGAGAAGTGAATTGCTCCTATAACACAGTAAACTTGAGAGAGACCACTCTGTTGTCTGATGCTCTTCCAACTTTGTGGTTCCACCTCAGAGTCCCCTGAGCTGGCCTGGGCATAGAGATCATTGTTGTATGTGACCACACACTGCTCACAGTGGGGGCCCCTTCTTCTGTCCTTGTGAAACTTTAAGCCGGGTCACCCTTCTCTGCTTGAGATGCACTTTGCATTCTGATGGTCTCTGCTCCTTCCTCAGAGGGAAGGAGAGCTGCTCTGGAGTTCCCAGGGCAGAAGCAGGTCCATTCCTACATCCTCCTGCACTCCATTCTCTCCCACGGGCAGAGACCTCGGCTGAGCCTTCCCTCCAGGCCAAGCAGTTGAAGCTAAAGAGAGCCAGACTGGCTGATGACCTCAATGAGAAGATTGCACAGAGGCCTGGTCCCATGGAGCTGGTGGAGAAGAACATCCTGCCTGTGGAGTCCAGCTTGAAAGAAGCCATCATTGGTGAGGAGGACCCAGCCACCCTGTGTGGACTTGCAAGCCAAATGCAGAGGGATGGGGCCCTGGGTTTTTCACTCTTTGACTTCCTGCTTAGACTTGGAGAATGGAGGTGCAGATTGTGAGAGCCTGATAAACAGGTTATATTAGCTTAGGTCAGTGCCAACAGCCACAGGAATCAGAGCCATGCCAAAAGAAATAACTGAATAACAGGCAGGCCTCAATCCACCTTCATCTCTGTAAACTCAGCCTTATTTCTCTCTCACATGGTAGGTAGATGTCAGGATCAATGTGTGTGAACATGCAGACATGCCGGAAATTAGAAATCTGTTTCTTGCTGTTTCTTTCTGTTGGTGAAATCTCTTCTTGGAGCCTGGCACATTCCCTAGATATTTCACTTTATATATATTGATTGATCCAAGTAGTGTGCTAGGTGCTAGGACTGCAGCCTTACAAGGCAAACCAGGCACCACCCCCACCGCCCCTTATCGGGCTCACATCAAGAAGCAGATACAGGGGGAAGCCGGGATGGCTCAGTGGGTTAAGCACTCACTTTGCAGCGCCAGGGACCGAGGATCGAATCCCGGCCCTGGCCCGTGTGGACCCATGTGCAGAACTGGGGAGTTACCCCAGTTCAGTTCTCTCTCTGTCTCTCTCTCTCCTCTCTCTCTCTCTCTCTCTCTCTCTCTCTCTCTCTCTCTCTCTCTCTCTCTCTCTGTCAAAAACAATTAAAAAAAAAAAAGAAGCAGATACAGTCAGGTAAATGAGCAACAGTAACACAGGCAAGAGCCATGCTGGAGGGGGCACACAGAGAGGGACCCCTAACCCAGCCCTGACAGTGGGGAACAGTGTCAGAGGAGGTGACAGCCAAGGCTGGGGCAACACAGTGAGTAGAAATTGAAGTATGTGCAGGGGAGAGAGCTGCTTGGATGTGGAGCGAGAGTAGAAGTGTGAAGATGTGAGGTGGGAGGCAGGCAGGGTCCAGGACATGCAGGCCTTGTGCACCACCGTCAGATTTTCAGACATGGTTCCCTTAGGTTTGGTAATTGTTAGTATAGATATGTCTCCTTTGCTGCAACGGGCCCAAGACCTGGACCCAAGCAGGGCCCTGTGTTCCTGCCCTCAGGAGGTAGCTGAGCCTTCAGGGGGAAGAAGGCTCAAGTGCTCCCACCACAGTAAGTGAGATCTTTGGGCAGGGCACGAGGAGCAGCACAGGAGCAGACATCTAGTATGGCCCGGGTTGGAGAGGCTGCTGTCTCTAGGGCTTCTGTGCGCTGCAGATGGTGTTATGACAGTGCAGGGAGGCTGGCACACCCTGGGCCCCTAACAGCCCTTTTAATTCACTGCTTTGCCCTGGCCTTCATCTTATTTCATCTCAGTGTTTTCTTACCCAGATCTTCAGCAGATTTCACAATAGGCCCTTGTTATAGGCCAGTGTTTAGGCCAAGATCAATTCTGGATTCTCCAGCCAGCCAAAATCTGATAAATATTTGCAGAGAGCTTGCAATGTGCCAGGCTCTTTGTGACGTCCTACAGTTACACAGTTGAACAAGCTGTGATGCTGCCCTCAGTTCATTGGACAGGTGAAGACTGACGTATAAACAAGTGATTTCTGAGTCTGGCTCCCAAGCACATGCCAGCATTGTGTAGCAGAAAGGCCATGGCCCTGTGACATTGAAGCTGAGTCACCTGGCTTGTGGGTCACAGAGCCCAGCACAGTCCTTGGTAGCTGGGGAGACTCATGGTACGGGAAGGGTCTTCCCAGGCCACCTTATCTCCTGCAGTTGCATACACATACACTCTTTCCTCCAGGCCACCCCCAGTTGACCTGTAAGATTAATGCCAAGGCCCTTTCCTCCAGGAAATATTCCCGAACCTCTCATCAGTGACCCCTCAACACCAGCATTTCCCTCTAGCAGAGCATTTACTGTGCTCCAAGGCAGTTGGAACATACAAGGAAACTAGAGGGCAGGGACCCCATCTCTGTCTTCACATCCTATGCCTGGCCCACACTCAGCCACAGTTGAGTAACAGACTGCAGTGACCGTGGCCTGTGCTGGTCCTTGGGCTTCTTCAGTGTGGCCAGCAGCTTCCTTGGTCTGGACAGACCTGGGAGTGGAGCTGCAGCTCCTCCATTTTGATTCCATCATATGGCTGCTGTCCCATAGAAGGTCCCCTTACAGAGAGTAAGAGATCATGGGAGAAAATCTAGATGTGTGATTGGCATGAAGAACATAGTGTTCAGCGACCTCTGTTCCCTCTGTGCACTGCACACGTGCCCCTGCTAGGACAGATGAGTAGGGTGTGAGCCGGCCAATGAGCATTCCTGGCTCCCACCACCAGTCAGCTGGTGGAGGGTCAGTCTCAGGGGCTTCCTTCCCAGGTTCCTGGGTGTAGTGGGGAGCCTCAGGTCAAGGCCCTGGAGAGGAAGTCTGCTGGGAGAGTTGTGAGGCCCTGACACTCACTTGTTCTTGTTCCTTTTTTGTGGTCTTCCTGCCATAGCTAATTTCCCCAAGTGTGGCCAGAAGCCCACCTCTGTGTTGTGGCCACAGCCTCAGTTCCTCCTGTGTGGACAGCAGACCAGTGCAGAACCTCTCCCCAACAGAGCTGAGGCAGTCCCTATGATAGGTCTCTTTTGAAATATCCTACATTTCCCTATCACCGTCTTCTCTCTGTGCCCTGGGATTTCCACACTGGGACTGCTCCTGCCTCTCCCTCCCAGCCTGGGCGGAGCAGGCCCCAGGGGAACCTGCACCAGGCCATCTTGGCCCAGGGCTGGGACAGCACTTGTAGCCAGCAGAATGGGTTTTCTTCTGGTGGCCTTGGGTCTCTGAGAGTTATTGGCCACTGAAGGGAAGTCACCGTACTTCCAGTGGTCCTGTTTCACCTGTGCAGGTTCCTGGTCTTTGGGGAATTAAGGCCGCCCAGGGGCAGAGCTGTTACCTGCATGAGGCTGTTACCTGCACTTCGCAGGCCCAGAGCCCTCACTGCAGGGCCCACAGCCACTGGGGGACGAGGAGTGTTTTGGTAATAAAGTGCCTTTAACAGCAGGGACACTGAGATGGAGAAGTCAGCAGGTTGGAAGGAGGAGGGGAGAACTTGACTTTGAAGACTGGACACAGTGTAGAGTTAAAAGCAAGAGGGTAAAGATCAGGCTTTTCCTTGCCAGGGGAGCATTTTGACAGCCTAGTACGGGGGTGGCAAACCTATGGCACGTGTGCCCAAAGTGGCACGTGGAGCAATTGTTTCGGCATGCGGAGCTGTGAATACCATTTTAAAAATTATTGTTTATGCTCTTACAGACATAAAAATAATCGATACCTCTATCTCACTCGATGGGTTGGCACGCGAGTCGAGTGAGTATACTCTTATTTCATAAACTTTGGTACTCGATTGCCAAAAGGTTCGCCACCCCTGGCCTAGTAGGACTCTTCTTCTGTTCTGCCTGGCTTGGCTGGGGCGTGGGGGCCCAGGGGCCTGAGGGGTGGGTGCTTCGCAAGGACAGCCTATGGCTGTTGAGCAGGATCCCTCTGCCCCTCTGTGGGGCCGGAGGTGAAGTCTCATGCTGGCTTTGGCTTTCAGTGGGCCAGGTGAATTACCCAAAAGTAGCAGACAGCTCTTCCTTCGATGAGGACAGCAGCGATGCCTTATCCCCTGAGCAGCCTGCCAGCCACGAGTCCCAGGGCTCCGTGCCATCACCCCTGGAAGCCCGAATCAGCGAACCACTGCCCAGTGCCACCTCTGTGTCTCCCACTCAGGTGAGCTGGCCTGCTCTGCAAGCTCCCCCTGCTCCCAAGGGCCCCAGACTGCAAGGGCCCCAAGGAGCTGCAGATAGTGAGGTCCCTGCTTGGGCCAGGCAGGATGAGGAAGTAGACAGGGGTTGCTCTGAGGCCTTGGGAACTGGCTGCTTGAGTCCCAGTGGTGGGAGGGAAGGGAGATGGCAGCGGACCCCCATTTCAGCCAGCCTCAGCCAGCTGTGGTCCCAGGTGAAGGACATGGGGCTGCCTGTGTTAGATCCAGAAGCCTCCCTGGCCCACCCCATGTTCACTCACTCAGAACGGCCAGCCCACTTTTCCAGTGTTGTTTTCTAGTTCCTCCTCCCCCTGCCACCCTGGGGGCTGCTCTTCACATCCCTCTGGTCTTTGTGTGTCATTGGTCCCCTGACAGTGATGGTATCCGAGGAAGTGACTGCCACCCACCTTCAGGCAGGGCAGGGATGGGTTGTACTACCATCTGGACATGGCCACACCCTCTGGACCAGCCAGAAAGGGGAGGGTGTCCTCACTTCTCCCTTCTCTCTCAGGTTGTGTCTCAGCTCCCAGTGGGCCCAGATTCCGGAGAAACGCTTTTCCTGGCAGAGCAGCCTCCTCTGCCTCCCAGCCTCAGCAACGGAACTGCGGTGCCCCCCGCCAAGCCCACCCCCACGCTCATTAAGGTACAATTCTTCAGCCGACTGCACTGCCCTCCCCGTACCTTTCTGAGCCCTACCAGGACATCTGCAGGGGTGGGGGTGCATATCTTCTCGCTCTGGTCAGGGCCCAGCAGAGGTCACTGAGGTGATGTGGGAGTGCCTTCTGCTCTGAGGGGACACTGGCTGTCACAGCCATAGCCACCATTTGCTGAGCACAGTGTGCCAGGCTGCGGCCTGGGCTTTCCAGGCCCTATCACTGCCTTCCCTGTAGAAATAAGCCCACCCATGCCTTCAGGGTCACAGCTTAGTGAGGCAGTAAAGAATCCTGCTCTGCAACTGACAAAACTGAGAAGTGACATGATGGGTGTTTGTTTTGTTCTCTTCTAAGGCCTGACCTAAAGTACCTGAAGGGGCAATGGGTATACCATCAACCCCATGAAACACCTACTGGGGCCCTGTGAGGGGGACCTGTGTTGGGCACCAGGACCCTCTGCCTGGTCCTCCCTGCCCTACACAGCCTCCTACTTCTGGGGCCTTGGACTTAGGCTGTGCTCTTGCTGGGCAGGTCCCCTTCTTCCCGCCCCCACTTGCTTCCCTGTCTGGTCTTATTTCCTCCTACCCCTCACAGACCCTGCCCCCGCAGTCTCTGGCCATCCGTGGTCCTCACCAGGTTCCCATTCTCTCACCTTAGTTGAGCATTTGTTGTGCCTCTGGGTGCTGCCTGTTCATTTCTCATATGACAGGAGCAAGTGTGAGGGCTTTTGTGGAGCTCCCTGATGTTCTCCTGTGTGGGGCCCCCGCCCCAGGCCTGCCCTGTTTGCACAGTCTTTTGTGAGGCCCTGACACTCACAGGAAGTTTCATGGCTTCCCCCAGTCCCAGAGGAAGCAGCCAGCACCTCCTGCCTGGTCACGGGTGCTCTAGAGCGCTCTCTCATCACCAGGTACCTCTCTCCTCTGTGGTCTATTCCTGACTGCCCACAGATGTCAAAGGTTTCCCCCAAAAATTCCTCCCTCAAACTTGCTCCTTGTCATATGACAGGTGTCTTCCTGTGACCACTACACATTAAAAAGAATAGTGTATATGTATTAGTCTCTCCTTCCTCTTTGTGGGCTGGCTCCCCTGCCCCCCATCTGCCTCTGATCCCCCTTGGGTTGCGCTCTTCTCTTGCTTTCCTTTTTTGTTGCTCTTCCCCTGGCTCCTCCTCCCTCCCTCCCTCCCAGTGGGATCCTCCCCAGGCCCAGCCTTTGGCTTCTGTTGCCCATTCTCAGTCCCTTGCAGCTGCCCTGCTCCATAGCCTTGATCGGGGTCATCTCCGAGGGCTCATCTCCATGCACTTGGTTTTTAGCAGCTTCCTGCCTCCTCCCTCTTTCCATACTCCCTAGCCCGGGGATGGCGAACCTATGGCACGCATGCCCAAAGTGGCACGCGGAGCAATTATTTTGGCACACGGAATTATTGTTTTTTGGTATAAAAACATCCTATGCCTCTTATAGACATAAAAATAATCGATACCTCTATCTCACTCGATGGGTTGGCACGCAAGTCGAGTGAGTATATTCTTATTTCATAAACTTTGGCACTCAATCGCCAAAAGGTTTGCCACCCCTGCCCTAGCCAAACCAGAGCCTCTTCCTGACTTCCCTGAAGGGACACTGTTGTCACAGCTGCAAAGCTCAAAACCATAAACCTTTGAACTGCTCCCCTGCCACATGCTTCTGCTGTCCATTCTTCCTCTAGTCAGTCAGCTCTACCCAAACCTTTGCATTGGTCCCCACTGCCACTTGGTTGAGACCTTAACTGATGTCTCATCAAGTCTCCAACCTTCTGTCTGACATTGTCTGCTTAAAAATGTCTAGGCTCTCCACAGTCCTTGCCTAGCACTCCTCTGCTGACTCTTACCCTCGTCCAGCTCCACCCTTCCTGACCCATAGACGGCCTCCCAGGCAAGACCAGCTGGCCCTTCGTGGTCTGCCTGGTCCTTGCTGCCTCGAGGCCCAGTGGGAGCTCTCCCTGTGTACCAGGGGTCTTAGGAAGCCCATTTGGTGAAGAGCTTTAGGAGTCCTGGGTTTGGGTCCCAGCTTCATCACGTGGTGAGATCAAGACCACTGTGTGACCTTGGGCAAGTAACTCCTCTGAGCTATTTCCTGATTTTCAAGTAGACATTGCTAGTTCCTGCCCAGGCAGAGTTTCTACAGGTGTTCATGACATGGTCTTTGTAAAGTACCTGCTGTGGATGGCACAGGCTCAGAAACCAACTGTTTTTACCTTCTATCATGTTCACCTTTTGCTCAGGGTGATGGTGACATCTGCATTTGGTTGATTTTCCCTCCAATCTAGACGCTACCCCTTCTGTCAGTCCTTGCCCCTACCCCCAACCCTGCCTTTGGAAGTTTCTAAGTAATGAGGCCTCTGCTTTTGAAGGGGGTGCAGTCCAGTAGGGGCAGAGCAGCACTGAGCAGGATGGGTGACGGTGCCTCCTCAGAAGCAGTGGGAGGGCCACCAGCCTCTTGCATGGGGGCCTCCCTCCGAGAAGCCCCAGACTGCTCCCTGACGGCACCCTCTGCCTCTCGTGCCCTCAGCAAAGCCAACCCAAGTCTGCCAGTGAGAAGTCGCAGCGCAGCAAGAAAGCCAAGGAGCTGAAGCCAAAGGTGAAGAAGCTCAAGTACCATCAATACATCCCCCCGGACCAAAAGCAGGACAAGGGGGCGCCGCCCATGGACTCCTCCTATGCCAAGATCCTGCAGCAGCAGCAGCTCTTTCTGCAGCTGCAGATCCTGAACCAGCAGCAGCAACAGCACTACAACTACCAGACCATCCTGCCAGCCCCGCCCAAGTAGGCTCCATCCCACCCTGCCTCAGTAGGCCCCTCCCAAGAGGGAGGCACACCCCACCCAAGTGGGAACCCACCCACCAATCCCACCTCAGGTACCCTGAACCCCAGTCTTCAAGGACCCTTTGGATCCTGCAAAAGTGGTCTCCAGCCATGGCCCGTGGGCAGGGCCCTTGTCCCACACCTGTCTCTGCTCAACCCTGCAGAGGCCGAGTGGAGGCTTCACGGGTGCTCTTTCTGCCCTTCCTCCTCAGGCCGGCAGGTGAGGCTCTGGGAAGTGGTGGGCAGCCCCCGATGCGCAGCCTCTCCACCTCCAGCTCTAGCTCCAGCCCCGGTGCCCCTGGGCCCAGTGGGCTGGCACGTCAGAACAGCACCTCACTGACCAGCAAGCCAGGAGCCCTGCCTGCCAACCTGGATGATATGAAGGTAGTAGTCTTCCCAGGGTGCTTGTATTTAGGGAAAGTAGCTGGTCCAGGATCCACAGTCATAGAAGGCAGAGCAGATCTATATTCTGGTCTCCTCTAGCATCAACCTTGTCCTTGTGGTCATTACATTTAATGACATCAGTCAGCAACTGTCCAGGGCCTTGGGGCTTACAGAGCCCTGTCTACTTCTCCCTTGGCCTAGTAGTGCTAACAGATCTGCCAGTGGTAGAGCCGGGCTTCAGGCTGGGGCTATCCACCCCAACTCCCCCCTTTTCCAGTCTGCTGGGCTGGTGCCACATCTGCCCGGGAAGGCTCTGCTCCAGTTCTGGGCCCTCTGGGGGTGGGTCATAGCTGGGGTCTGGACCAAGTTCTCCCTCGAGAGTTTGTCCTGTGAAGCAGGCTGGCCCCTCCTGAATCATGGCCTGATGTTAGCAAGACACAGCTCTCACTGGGGCATTTGGGTGCAGGCTTCAGAGTCCATCAGACCTGGATATAACTCTAACTCTGCTGCTACTAGCTGTGTGACTTTGAAGTTATTTTTCTTTTGTGAGCTCAATTTTCTCACCTACAAAATTCAGTCAGTTCACTTATTTATTGAGCACTGGTGCCATGCCTGGCTGGTGATAGCTGAGGGCATGGTACTCAGACATGGGCGCAAGGGCAGGGGGCATTTTGACCAGGCCTCTGGTGTGAGGATGGGAAAAGGGACGAGTCTGGGCCTGGTGGACATGTGATTCGCCCTCCAGGGCTGTGGGAGGGTTGTGGAGTTGCTGGTTGTAAAGTGGCCAGGGGGCCCTGAACAGATGAGGGGGCCTGACAGACAACAAGCTTGTCCCTCTCGCCCTCCCCTGACTGCCCTCCTGCCTGGACCCAGTTCCCTGTGTCCCTTGCTGCCCTGACTCTCCACCCGCTTCCAGGTGGCAGAGCTGAAGCAGGAGTTGAAGTTGCGGTCACTGCCTGTCTCAGGCACCAAGACAGACCTGATTGAGCGTCTGCGTGCCTACCAGGAACAAGTCAGCCTTGCCCCAGGAGCACCCAAGGCCCCTGCTGCTACCTCCATTCTGCCTAAGGCCGGGGAGGTGGTGGTAGCCTTCCCAGCAGCCCGACTAAGCACAGGGCCTGCCCTGGTGGCAGCAGGCTTGGCCCCAGCTGAGGTGGTAGTGGCCACGGTAACCAGCAACGGAGTGGTGAAATTTGGCAGCACTGGCTCCACACCCCCCGTGTCTCCCACCCCCTCTGAGCGTTCACTGCTCAGCACGGGGGATGAGAACTCCACGCCCGGGGACACCTTTGGCGAGATGGTGACATCACCGCTGACCCAGCTCACCCTGCAGGCCTCACCACTGCAGATTCTTGTAAAGGAGGAGGGCCCCCGGGCTGGGTCTTGCTGCCTGAGCCCTGGGGTGCGGGTAGAGCTGGAGGGGCGTGACAAGGACCAGATGCTGCAGGAAAAGGACAAGCAGATTGAGGAGCTGACCCGCATGCTCCGGCAGAAGCAGCAGCTGGTGGAGTGGCTGAGACTGCAGCTGGAGCAGGAGAAGCGGGCTCAGCAGCCCATGCCCACCCCCGCTCCCACTCCCCTGGGCATCCCAGTGAAGCAGGAGAACGGCTTCTCCAGCTGCCAGTTGAGCCTGCAGCCCCTGGGCCATACTCACCCCTTCAGCCCCAACCTGGCAGCCCCCACTACCCACCATGGAGACACTTGTGCGCTGGTGCCCCCGGCCGTGGTGGTGAAGCAGGAAGCTGTGCAGCCTGAGCTGGAGCCCGCCCCCACACCCCAGCTGCTGTTAGGCCCACAGGGCCGCGGCCTCATCAAGGGCGTCACGCCTCCCACCCTCATCACCGACTCCACAGGGACCCACCTTGTCCTCACCATGACCAATAAGAATGCAGACAGCCCTGGCCTGGCCAACAGAAAGCCCCAGCAGGTACCTGGGTATGGGAGGGGCAGGGGCCAAAGGAGGGTGTGACGTTACTTCCAGTGACAGCCCTCTTTACCAGGTGCCACCGTAGCTGGGAAGGTTAGGCTTGCTTCCTTTAATCTCTTCAACCCTCTGAAATGAGGGATTGCCATCCCAGTATCACCAAGGAGAGTTTCAAGACCTGGGAAGGTTAAGGGACTCGCCTCAACCTCATAACCATCAGGGTGGCATCAGTGACTGTCCACCTCTGCCTGTTGATAGCAGAACATTTCTGCAGAGGGCTCCCAAGCTGGCCCTGCACCCCACCCTGCCTGGTCCACTCTCCCTCTCCTCCATGGGTGTGGGTGGGACAGGGCCCCGGGGAAGGTCAGGGAATCCCCCTGCCTGGGACAGGCTGTGGGCTCAGCTCTCTGGCTGGGGGTCCACTGTGCTGAGCCTGGTTCAAGCTCCAATCCTCTCCCTCCCCTTAGAGAGGCCCGCTGTCCCACACCAAGGTGTCAGGAGCAGCTGGCTCCCTGCTGCTGCACTCCTCACAGCCCAGACCCTCTACCCAACCTGGTCCAAAGGTGAGGCTGTTTTAGGGTTTGTGTGGCCTCAACCCTATAGAACTTGGGGATGGAGAGGACAGTGACAGGAACCAGGCACCTCAGGGTGGGATACAGGGCCCTGAGCAGCCTCAGGCAGAAAGGGATGAGAGAGAATCAGCCCAAAGTCCCTCCCTCCCCGGTGTGGCTTGTAGCAAATCCCAGGCAGCTAGCTAGTCACCCCATGCCTACCCCACCCTCTGCAGAGTCAGGGGTCAGGGCCTCCCCAGCCCATAACCCTTCTTTTCCCAGTGGCTCCCCTGAAAGTTCCTGAAAGCCAGTGCAGCTGGCCAGGTTGTCCTGGCCTAGAAGGTGGGCACCTCCTGCCTTGTGCTCTGCAAGTGTGCAGGGCCTGGACCTGCATCCTCACCCCAACCCCTGCTTCTCTCACCACTCTCCTGTGCAGCCCTTGACCCAGCCTGGTTCTCCAGCCCCTGGCCCACCAGCCCAGAACCCACCACAGCCCCTCTTTGGGACCCGCACTTCTCTGCTAAAGAAGGAGCCACCTGGCTATGAGGAAGCTATGACCCAGCAACCCAGACAGCAGGTGAAGAAGGTAGACTGAGGCCTGGCCAGGGCGGGTGGCTGCCTAGGCTGGGTTCCCAGAGCTCTCTGAGTCCAGCTAGAGGAGAGGGGCGGGCAGGAGCCAGTCTTGTGGGGTCACGGAGGCCTTGTGGAGTGGGCTGTTTCGTGCAGACTGTGCCAGGGCCTGGCCCGACGGGGCGAGTTGGGCTCCATGGACCTGACACAGGCCCGTGGGCTCTGCGGGTCTGGCTGCCAGCTCAGGGGCAAGAGGGAAGAAAGCCTGTGCCCTGAGCCAGGCTGTGGGCCTCCTGTTTAGATTTTCATCTTTGTTTTTCTTTTTGTCCCACAGGAAAATGGTTCCTCTAGCCAACAGATGGATGACCTGTTTGACATTCTTATTCAGAGTGGAGGTACAGCCCAGACCCCCAACCTCCTTTGTTCTCCATAGGTTGTCTCCAGCTCCTGGATCTGTGGGGCTTTGTTTGGTTATTGAACACTTCATGGGTGACAGTCCTCATACTTTGGGTGCAGCAGTGGCTGAGATGCATACCACCATCCGGGCCTGGGCAAGAACCCCCGTTGGGGTGGGGGGTGGCTCAACATATGTTCGCTTTACCAGCTACCTGGTGGGACATAGCAATGCGCAAGAGCAAATGCCTTTGGGTGGGGGATGAATGATAAATAAGTAAGCTATGTTAGGCACATGTTACAAAAAGTTGGGGAGGGAAGGGTCTCAGGTGCACAGGGATAGTCGGGTCAGCCTGGATGAGCAGGTGCGATCCTCAGAAGTCAGAACGGGTCAGTGACAAGTACTGTGCAGGGTGGAGGGGCTTTGACTCTGGGTGACGCCAGAGCCCACTGCACAGCTTTGAGGAAGGCGAGGACCAGGGAGGCCTCGGTAGTGACCCAGGCTTGAGGCCTGGGGGCTAGGGGTCTGAGCCTGGGAGGTAGCAGCCAGGTGGAGAAGTCAGGAATCTGGGTGGATTTCCTTTGGCTTAGGGGTGTGGCGAAAGGATAGGAGGGCAGTCAAGGATGACAACACCAAGAGTCAGCCTGAATTACCAGGATGCAGCTACATGAATGGAGGGAGCTCCAGTGGGGTGATGGGGGACACATCAGTGCAGCCTCAGCTGGGCTTAGCTATATCCCAAGACAGGAGTCACACAGACAGCTTAGGTGAGGGCAGGAATTGGGGTGTGGGTGTGTAGGTGGGCCATCAGGGCCATGAGGCTGGGTGAGCAGGGAGGACAGGACAAGGCAGAGCCGGGTCATGAGCAGATGAAGCTGGGCATGGGCCGAGGGGTGGAGGGCATGCTTGGGGGAGAGGGCTGTTGATGGAATTCAGGGAAGACGGGCCAAGATCTGGTGACTGTCAGTGACCTCAGCCAGGGTGCTACAGTGGGACCATGGGCAAACGCCTGCTTGGCAGGTTGAAGAGGAGCTGGGATATGTGGGAAGCTCTCTGCAGAGTGCTTCCCACAAAGGGAGCAAAGAAAGGGCAGCATGTGTGTGTGCCAGTGGAACTGCTGGGTGGAGTGTGGGAGCAGGGGCATCTCAGTGCAGCGGGAGAGGCCGACTGCAGATGGGAGCCCAGGATGTTACTGGTGGCAGCAGGCAGGGAGGCAGAGTGTGTGGAAACTCTCTGACTGCTTAAATTACGCCAATAGCGAGAGGGTGAACAGGAAGGCACAGGTAAGAGCGGTACACTTTAAAATGGATTTTATCTCCATTTAAAAAATAAAAAAGGGGAAGCCGGGATGGCTCAGTGGGTTAAGTGCTCACTTTGCTGCGCCGGGGACCAGGGATCAAATCCTGGCCCCGGCCCGTGTAGAACCGTATGCTGAACTGGGAGCTCCCCCAGTTCAGTTCTCTCTGTCTCTCTATCTCTCTCTCTGTCAAAATAAATAAATAAACAGTAAAAGTAAATCTTTACAAAATAATAATAATACAAATTAAAAGGAGCTCTACAGCTGCTGTGACTCTCAAGGTCACTGATTCTGACCTTAGGGAGACGCTGGAGATGCCGGGGTCTGCAGTGGTGCCTGAAATGCGTGTCTAATAAGCAGGTGGCACTGAGACTGCTGGACTGGGAGGTGCCCTGGGGCAGTAGGAGAGGCTGGTGCCGAGCTCAGGAGACAGGACTGAGTGTGAGCTTCAGGAGCTCCTGGTGTCTGTCCATACAGGGACTGAAAGTGCTCCCAGGAACACAGTTTGGGTCAGAAGTGGAGAGGGAGTGCCCATATTGAACAGATGGTAGAAAAAAAGAGGAGTTGGGGGGTGCTGCCTGCACCCAAAGGGACACTGAGGAGTGCCCAGAGAGGAAGTAGCAAGGATGTCAGAAGGGGGCATTTGAATTGGGTGAGTGGGGCGAGCAGCGTCCTCAGTGGTGGCAGTTGGGCAGGTTGACAGGCCAGCTTGCAGGGAGCTGGTCATTTGGTGAGTGGTGTGTCCAGCTGGGACAGGAGGAGACTGGGAAGGAGGACAGGACCTAGAGGGTCAGGAAGGAAGCCTGGTTTCTACATAATTTTAAATTATGGTACTATATACATAAAGCTTGCCATTCTACAGTTGAGTGGCATGAAGTACATTCAGTATTGTGTAGCTATTACCACCATCCATTTCTAGAACTTTGTCGTCCTATACTAATACTCATTACCCATTACACAGGAACACCCTATCCCTTCCCTGACCCCTCTCCCCCCTCCAAAAAATCTGTTCAACTTTCTGTCTCTCTGGTTTTGACTGCTCTAGGGACCTCCTATAAGAATCACAGTATTTGTCCTTTTGTTTCCGGCTCATTTCACTGACCATGGTGCCCTCATGGTTTACTCATGATGTAGCATGTGCCAGAATTTCCTTCTTTTTGTGGCTGAATTGTTCATTGCATGGATGGACCACATTGTGTCAATCCATTCATCCAGTGATGGACACTTGGGTTGTTTCCTCCTCTTGTGACATGCTGTGTGACATGCTGCTGTACACATGGGTGGACAGGCATCTGTTTTGAGTCCCTGCTTTCACTTCTTTTGGTTCTATACCCAGAAGTGGGATTGGCGGATCATAAGGTAATTCACTATTTAACTTTTCAAGGGACCACAAAACTGTTTTCCACAGAAGCTGCATCATTTTCATTCACTCCAGCAATGTACAAGGGTTCCTGTTTTTCTGTATCATTGCCAGCACTTCCTTTCAATTTTTTTAAATAGCTACCCTAATGTGTGCAAAGTGGTGTCTTGTGGTTTTGATTTACATTTCCCTAATGATAATGGTATCAAGCATCCCTCCATGTGCTTATAGGGCATTTGTACATCTTCTGTGGGAAATGTCTGGGTCCTTGGCCCGTTTTTCAGTTGGGTTTTGTTGTTGAGTTGTAGTTCTTTGTTCTGGGTATGAGTCATTTATCAGGATATATTGCAAATACTTTCTCCTATTACATGGATTGTCTTTTCACTCTCTTGATAGTATTCTTTGATCCACAAAGTTTAAAATTTCTATGTATCCAATTTATCTTTGTTGCCTGTGATTTTGGTGTCATAACCAAGAAATCATTACCAATCCAGTGTCAGGATTGTCCCCATTTTCTTCTAAGAGTTTTGGCTTCTGAATTTAGTTAATCTTTTGTACATGGTGTAAGGTAGGGTCCAGCTTCAGGACTGGTTTCTGACATCCAATCACTTCCTTGATTGGCAGAAATTTCAGCAGATTTCAAGGAGCCACCATCACTGGCAGGGAAAGAGAAGCCCCCCTTGACAACAGCGTGCTGCGGATCGCCTCTGGCCTCACAGTCCCCACCCTCTGCTGAGCTCCCCCAGGCTGCCCCGCCTCCATCAGGCTCCCCGAGCCTCCCTGGGCGCCTGGAGGACTTCCTGGAGAGCAGCACAGGACTCCCCCTGCTGACCGGTGGACATGAGGGGCCAGAGCCCCTCTCCCTCATTGATGACCTCCACAGTCAGATGCTGAGCAGTTCTGCCATCCTGGACCACCCCCCATCCCCCATGGACACCTCAGAATTGCACTTTGCCCCTGAGCCCAGCAGCATGGGCCTGGACCTGGCTGACGGCCACCTGGACAGCATGGACTGGCTAGAGCTGTCATCAGGCGGCCCTGTGCTCAGCCTGGCCCCGCTCAGCACCACAGCCCCCAGCCTCTTCTCCACGGACTTCCTCGATGGCCATGACTTGCAGCTACACTGGGATTCCTGCTTGTAGCTCTCAGGTTTGCCGGGGGCATAGGGGCTGGAGTTTGGGGAGCCTTGGGAGCCTGGCTCTCCTACCTGATCCAGCCTCTGTGTGGTTGTGAGTCCTGACAATCACAGGCCCTGAGTTCCCCTCCCTGGCTCACCACACAGCAGCTCTGGGTCCTACCTTGGGGTTATAGACCTGGACAGGCCAGGGGCATTCTATTCTAGGTGACCTCCTTTTGTGAGGTTGGAGGTGCCCTGTCTGGCTGCAGTTTGCTCAGGCAGGTGAAATGTGTGAATCCCCTTCCTTATCTTCCTCATGATGGAAGAAAAGAGCTGAGCCTTTACCTCTCCATTCCCCATGATGTCGACCCCAGGGTCCCAGGCTTCCTGGGGGGTGGGGGGCGGGCGCTCCCTGCCATTTTAGTGTCTTGGTGTAACCATTTAGTGGTTGGTGGCAAATGTTTTCTGTACAGGTGTAAATACCTCTATATTATATATCGCCATACATATATACATGTATTTTGGGGGAGTGGGAGGTGACCACAGCTCCCTCCCATCCTACTGTGCACATACAGAAGGGCCTGGGGCCCCCAGCCCCACCCATCACATGTATTAGACACCCCGTCTGTCCTGCTTATCAGTGCCACGAGGGCAGAGGTGCATCCTGGCCACCTGCCCACATTCCGTCCTGCTGCCTCGCTGCAGCCACCGCGGCCCTGGGACAGGGGAGGCATTAGCCCCTGTTGGGTTCAGAGGTGGCCCTCAAGCTCTGACTTCCTCCCACCCTGGGGCCTACCTCCCTTCTGGTCTGTCAGTATCTTTCATAGGGGTTTGGGGATAGAGTCACCAAAATCAGTGCTGGGACAGACGTGGGGCAGCTGTGTGAACTTTTTAAAATAAAAACAAAAACACTGTCTTGTTAGTTCATCTTGCTCAGTGCAAAAAAGGGGGTGGTAGAACTGGGCATTCTAGCATCTAGGGTCCACACCGTAATCCCTCCTTCCTGGATGTCCATTCTAGACCATTCCAGAAAGGGCAGGACCTTGGACATACAGCTCTGGGGCCCCAACTGGACCAGACAGGAGGTACTTTCTCAAAAGAATTTATTTATGAGCCAAAGAGCCCACGCCCGTCCCCTTCCTGAGCAAAAACAGAGATGGTGTTCCACCTCCTCACAAGGATTTTGGTCAGTACAAATAGTGAAGTAGGGGCCTGGGGCCCCCGTAAAGAGCCTGGGAGCTGAGCAGGGCACCCAGAGTGGTGTCTGCTCTCCCTACCATGGTTCTGGGGCACGTGAGCACCATCCCAAAGCAGGACAGTGCTGTTCTTGCTTCAGGAAGGAGCGGCTCTGGTAGCCAAGGGGTTGGGGAAGGCATGACAGGGCCACTGGAGGAAGAGCGTCACCCATCTATGTCCCAGCTGAAAAGGTGGTGTTTCACCAGCATGTCCTGGACGCCCTCCTTCAAGGGCTGCTTCTCCTCCTGCACACAGGGATAGCCCCTCACTGTCACAGGCTGCATGGGGTGCTGGGACACACAGCAAGGAAGCCCAGCATGGCAGGAGCCAGAGGGGTCCTTACAGGTGATGCCAGCACCCAGGGTTCCACGGGGCACTGCCTCAGCCACCAGGAAGTGTTTGGACTGACGTTCCTGCCACAGCCCACCACAGCCCCCAAGGAGGAAGGCAGTTTGCTGGGCCAACTCCAACCACCCACCTCTCTCTTTGCAGGAAGTTCCCAGTCCTGGGAGAGGCTGAAGGCAAAGCAGCAGAGGACACTGGATGGGAGGGAGGGGGGTTGTCAGTCACCCTCAGGTTGGCTCTGCCCACCCCTACCCCAGGGCCACCTGGCAGGGTCCTCACCGGAGCTCACACTTGATCTGCACCCAGCCGGGGCTGCGCAGGAAGGACCAGGGCTGGTACCACTTCTCCACGGTCGGCAGGCTGGAGCAGAGCACCTCCAGCCACAGGTGCAGGACCTGCTCACTGAGGATGGAGGAGGAGTGGGCCATCACAGGGTCCTCTGAGGACCGTGGGTGGGGCTCTGGTCTCCAGTGCTGGGATGGGCCACCCTCACTCCCAGCTGCTTTCCCTCCACTATGAGGCCTCCATACTGGGAGGCATGCTCAGGGACCCACTGTCCCCATGGCCCCCACTCCCCTCAGTCCTGTCATCAGCTCTTTTCTTTGTGCATCTGAGATAGCAACCACCTCCTGCCAAGCACCATGACTGCAACCCTGCCGGTCAGTCCAAGAGTGAAGCACATACTCACCAGCCTGGTGGGCCCATGTTCTGAGCTAGTCTCAGGGGTATTTGTCCCTTTGCAAAACCCACCCCTCCTTGCACCACAGGTCACAGCAGCCTAGAAGCCGTGCCTCCACCAGGTGGCAAATCCACAAACATCTCATCTACCCAGCCCTGAGCCTCCCAAATGCCCAAGCCCGCTCAGGCAGGCACCCCTCCCTAGTTGTCTGTGGGAGCCTTTCTGGGGCACCCCTTAACTGGTCATCTTGCTAAAATCTGTGCTTCACAAAACCCAAGTATCTCCCTACTCAAAAAGCAATAGCTAGAAGACGGCCTTTGGGAGTCGCCCTTGCTGCCTTCTGTTTTGACAACTGGGGGGCCCAGCCTGCGGCGGGCGTGCACTCACTTGAGCCCCAGGCAGATGAGGGAGCGGAGCTTGACGTCCATCTGCGCATGCGCAGCGTCATGGGTGACGTTCACGGACTGCACAGCCTGGGAGGGCACAGCTGTCACTCAAGTGCCCCCACTGCCAGCCCAGGAGACCGGCCCTGCCCACAGCCCTGCCTACCCGGTAGAGCAGCTCCTCTGGGGTCAGAACTTTGCCATCTTCATCCAACCTGGGGTGGAGGGAGGTGGGGGGCAAAGCTGCCAGTGCTGCTTGGGGTGCAGGCTTGGGCTGCTCCCTCGCCCCCAAGGCTGTCAGGGCAGGGGATAGGGGCCTGGTTACCTGTATGTCTTACACAGCACCAGGCGCGAATACACTGAGTCGAAGTCTCTCTCCACCTCCCGGCCTGCTGCCTGGGGAACGGAGAGTGTCAGGCCCAACCGAGTAGGTCCCAGGTCAAAGCCACAGGGTCCAACTAAGCACACACCACCAGCTCATGAGCTCCTGCTGCCAGCTCCACAGAGCCCAGGGGCTTAGGGGTAAAGGTCAGTACAGGGCACGGGCCCAGC
Organism: Craseonycteris thonglongyai; assembly: GCA_004027555.1. NCBI lineage: Eukaryota > Metazoa > Chordata > Mammalia > Chiroptera > Craseonycteridae > Craseonycteris > Craseonycteris thonglongyai. The sequence continues at coordinate 14,477 of PVKE010008927.1, read as the reverse complement.
CACTGACTTACCTCCTCGATAAACAGCCAGGGGTGGCAGGCGCCCCCAAGTAGGGATGGCTTCTTCAGTCCATGTTCAAACAGGGCCTTGAGGGCTGGGCAGAGGGTCCCTCGCACAAGGTCTGTGACCCCTTCCGTCACAGCATCGTCTCCCGCGATGGAGTACTGGTGGGGGCATGGAGTCTAAGAAGCTGGCCCAGCTCCAAGCCTGCAGCCAGCCACCCTCTCCCTGTCCTCAGAGCCACTGCCACAGGCCAGAAGGTGCTCAGGGTGCAGGCCTCACCAGGGTGGAGGCAGCAGTTCCCAGGAGCTCCCCTGCCTTGCCCTCCCTCTTACCTCTTTGCTCCGTTCATCCAGCACTTCCACAAACTTGGCTGGAAACCAGCCTGTGGGAGAGGCAGGGTCCTGTGAGGAGCCTGGTGTCCCCACACTTTCCCCCAAGGTTTCCTGGGGTGGAGGGTAGGGCAGGAGGGGATGCAGCTTAACCGCCCAGCCTGCCACCCCCACTGGAGACCAGGCATCACCTCTCAGGCCATTCAGCTCTCCCACCCAGCAGTGCTCGTCCTTCTGAGAAATGATCTGCAGGGGAAGAGAGCAGGAAGCAAAGCTTGGTTGCCCGAGCCCAGTGCCTCCCACAGCCTCAGGTTTCGTCCTCGGCCAGGCCAGTGGAAATTCTTGGCAGGGACAAGGCTTGAGTGAGGCTGGATAACTGGCTGCTGCCTCAGGGCCCTCAGGCGGTAGGACCAATGGCATCAGCTCCCAGCAACCCCTGCTATGCCCACCTCCCAGGATGGGTCAGGCGGATGTCCAAGCCCCAACCCACACACCGTGATGATGTCATTTTTGCGGAAGCCCAGCTCATCGTCGTCATGTCGCTCGAAGTCCAGCAGGGCCTTGGCTCGGCGCCTGTGGCTTCGTGAGCAGGCCACGTAGTTCTCGTGGTCCCGCTGGTGGCTCTCCATGCTGTAGTCTGGGGTCAGCTCCTGCCAGAATGGTGGGAAGGTGCCTCAGGAGGGGGTTGGGAAGGAGAGCCCCGAAGTCAAGCCACCAGGCACAGGACTGGGAGCCTGTGACTCACCACACTACAGTTTTTGGGGTCTGTGCACTGGAAGTGGCGTGCCACACGCAGGATGGCTTCCCGGAGGTCAGCCACCAGCTCTGTCTGCTTGATGTTTTTGGCCTTGAGTGCCTCCAGGTCATCCACCCCTGGGAGGTCCAGAGAGTTACAGCAGCTAGGGTCCCTGCCCGGCACCTTCCCCACCTCCAAGGAAGCTCAGTGTCCACCCTGGGTGTGAGGATGGACACCCCCTGGTCTGCACCACCTCCCGCCCTTGGCTGGCTGGCAGGAGCCGCTGAGCTGGCCTCAGGGCCCCGTGGCCTGCAGCACAGTTCTCACCAAAGAGCAGGGAGGTGATGCCAGACTTCCTCCGCTGGGTCCTGCGGCGAACCACCTGTAGACACAAGAACGGATTAGTGGCAGGACACCCAGTGCCCAGCTGAGTGGAGCGCACCTCAGCATCAGAGGAAGAAAGAGAGCCCAGGGCCTCTCGCTTGAGCTGCCTCATGGGAAATGGCCTGAGGCCAGCTCCAAGGGTCTGAAACGGTGTCAGTTCAAAGCTGGGTCTGTCCCATACCCGAGCTGGGGGCACGCCCCTCTTACTTTGGGCTTCCTCAGGGGACCCCCCAGGCTGTGGGTGAAGTGGGACTTCCTCCTTCACGGGCCCACCTGGGAGAGGCTGGTGGTGGCACTGGTCCCCAGGAGCTGGCCCTGGTCTGCAATGAGGTAGGCCAGGTGCTTGCGACGCTGGGTTTCCACGGCCATGTCAGTGAGGGAGCCAGCCAACCGCATGGCCTCCCCCAGCAGCAGCTCTGCGTCCTCCATCTGCGAAGGTATGTCTGACAGCGTGTTAAAGATGGAGGCTGAGTTCTCCGACTGAATCAGCTCCTCCTCCTGAGCCATGTGAGGGGAAGGTATGGGGGACTCACTGTCCAGCACCATGCCTGCGAGCTGACTGCCACCACCATCCCCAGGCACGTGGGACTTCCTTGGAGTCCCCCCGCCCAGAAGGACCAGTGTTCAGGCTGCACAATGCTGAAGCCGCAACCCAACTGCTTCCCCCAGAGGGGAGGCAGGCAGAGTGGCCAGGGGACAGGGCTGGGGCACCTTCAGGCGCAGCATGCCCAGCGTGGTCTGGAACAGCACCCGGGAGCCCTCGTAGAAGAACAGGTCCCAGATGCGCAGCAGCAGCCTGACGGGCACCACGCTGGCGAAGGCCGTGAGGAACCAGTGCAGTGTGATCAGGGACAGCTCTGTGGACACAGACCAGGGATGGGCGGCATGTGACGGCCTGGGAGGAGGGGTGCCCCCCAGGCACACAACCAGGGGAGCAGGTGGAAGGCAGCTCCCAAAAACCAGCAAGAGGCTTCCCCCTGCTCCCAGGGGAATGGGTTGTGTGCTGTGTCCTGAGCAGGAGCCCCGTTCTTCCCCCAGGATGGCCAGCTGTCCCGTTCCCTGCTGGCTGTCAGGACCCCCACCCCACAGCAGAGGCTGGGGGCCCTCACCGATGTCATGGTCCTGGAGCAGCTTGTCCAGGCGAGGCAGGTACTGGACGATGAGGTGGCGTAGGACCCGCTGGTCTGTCTGGACGCCCAGCAGGGTGGTGCTGAAGTAGGAGGCAGGGAGCAGGTCCTCGATGATGGCGCACATCATCCAGAAAGCATCCTCCTCCTCCAGGAATAGCAGGAGGCAGGCGGCCACCTGGCCAGGGCAGGGGGACAAGGGGCCTCGACCCAGGTCTCCAGGCGAATTAGGAAAAGCACCCGCTCTGAGGGTCACATCACTGACTGCGTGCCTTCCTCAGGGTTGGGACTACCATATTTGGCAACTTCGGCCCTCCTTGGGGACCCTGCCTCCACCCACTTCCTGTCCTACTGCCCTGGATGGTGAGGCCGTCTGTCCTTGGGGGCCTGGGGCACACCCCCGGGGCTACCCACACCCCTTCCTGGGCTGTGCTCACCATGCCTGTGCCCTGGCAGTAGCCGATCTCTGGGTACAGCCAGGCCAGTGCTCGCAGAACCCTGCGCAGGCGGGGCACCCCGACACTGCTCCCGCTGGCGAAGCAGGCATTGCTGGGCATGGTGCGGAGCAGGTCCTTCTCAATCTGTCAGCAGCCCACCCACAGGAGCCTGTGAGACAGCTGTAGCCACACGGCCACCCGAGAGCCCAGGAGGGGGAGACTGGGAGGCCCTATGGGACACACCCCAGGCAGGCTTCCCTCCCAGGAATGGGGGCTCCTTATGCTCCTCCCTTCAGGATTAGAGCCCAGCTAGTGTGTAGCTGATTCCACCAGATTCACCAGGGTTTATAAAAATAAAATGACAGATTCCTGGGCCTCAAGCCTAAACTACAGAATGAGAATCTCTGGAACAAGGCCTAGAAATCTATATGTAAAATCTCCAGGTGACCCTAATGTGCAGCCAGTTAGGTAGCCTTGTCGACAAGTCTCCCTGCTACCTACAGAGGACCCAGGAGGGAGCAAGACTAGCTGCCGTGCTCTCCCAGGCCACCCCTGTCAAGGACAAACCAACAAGGGGCCTCCTGTAACTCCAGGTGGACCAGTGCCCCTGCAGGCCTGCCCATGGTCTCCAACCTCCTAAGGGGAAGTGCTCCCTGAGGGCCCTGTCCTGTCCCCTCACCTGTTTGGCAGCAATGGTCTCATCGTTGGAGCTGTTCCTCACCATCTCCCTGTAGGATAGCTCAGAGTTCTTCTTCTTCTGCAGAGCTCCTGAGAGCCGCATCCACAGCTGGAGGGAGGGGCCCAGAGCACTCAATCTTTGGTGGGACCTGAGCCCTCTTTCGCCCTCTGTGGGTCTCTCCTCCAGGCCTCACCTGTGGCCTCATGCTGTGTGGGATGCCAGCCAGCACCAGGGAGCGAAGTTTCTCTGAGCGGGGCAGGGAGATGGCAATCTTGTCCCAGGTGAGGTCGCCCACATCATGGTTGTGGGTGAACTCCAGGTGAGCCTGCCAGCGCAGCCGCTGTGGAGGGTCGTCCATCAGAGAGACTGTTGGCAGCCTATTGGGACTGGGGTCCACATCATCTGCAGGGAGAGCACCCAGGGACAGGTGGTGCAAGGGGAGGAAGGAGAACAACTCACTGCCTGCCCATTCTCCAGAACCCCCATCAGTCACTGAAATCCAGAGCCACAGTTCCCATGGCTCCAGCAGCCCTAGGGCAGCAAACTCAAGCTCTTCATTCTCTCCTCAAAACTGCCCCTCTCAGGTCTCTGGCAGCAGATCCACAAACCCGCCTCCATTCTCCAGGTGCTTAGTCTTAAACCTTGGAACCACCTGTGGCTTCTCCTGTGCTTCTACCCCAGCCATCAGCAGATACTACTGCCATGGCCCACAGAACACAGGCAGAATCTCGTCACTCTTACCACCTCCAACTACTGCCCCAGTCCAAGCCATCACCTTTCTTCTGAGTTTCTGCCACAGCCTTCTCACTGGCCTCCCTGTTCCACCCATGCCTCCCTGAAGGCAGTCCTCCACTGGCAGTCAGTGCCTTCAGACACAAGTCAGATCATGTCACTGCTCAGTCCTCTAGTGCCGACCACCCATCCCCCTCACCCAGACTTGTGGAAGGCTTGGTGACCTGCCTCCTCCCATCCCACCCCCTCCCTGTCCTCACCACTCCAGATATTCCTCACCAAATTCACTCCCATACCAGGGCCTTTGCGCTTACCGTCCCAGTCTTTGTTCAACAGGTTCTCCCTTAGAGAAGCCTTCCTTCACCAACTTACATACTATCCACCTGCCCTCTTCTCTAGCTCTGGAGTTTTTCCATAGCTCTCCTTACCCCATCATATAGCATCTTTGCTCATTGCTGGGGCATTCCACGAGTGTGCATTAGCACCACGGAGAACCTTGTCCTTAACTCATCCTAAAGCCACACCCTCAGCCTCAGCTTTCTAGAACTTTACCCTTGGTGAATTTACATCCAGTAAAAGCACAAATTTTAAGTGTAAAACTGGGGAAACTGGATGGCTCAGTAGGTTAGGCGCTCACTTTGCAGCCCCGGGGACCAAGGATCGAATCCGGCCCCAGCCCATGCAGACCCATATGCTGAACTGGGGAGTGCCCCCAGTTCAGTTCTCACCAGGGCGAAACCCCGGCCCAGTTCCCCGCCCACCTGTGGAATGAAACTGTGGAAAAACCAATGATGTGCAACTATAGAGACTGTTCTGGGCCCTCCCCTTTCTCTCTGTCTCTGACTGTATCTCTCTGTCAAAAACAATAAATAAATCTTAAAAAAAAAGTGTAAAACTTGGGTAAGTATCAATAAACAAATGTTTAAACATTGTCCCCATAAGATACAGAATATTCCCATCATACTAAAAAGTTCCTTGTGTTCCTCTCAGGTTCAGCTTTGCCTTCTAAGTATCTGCCTGCAAACTAGAGATCAGGAAAACTTATGGCACAATTGGAAATAAGAGTGACCTGAAGATAATTGGTTTCAGGCAATTAAAATTTTCTAGTCACAGTTCTATCCTAGTGACAGGCAGGTGGCTTTCGCAACAGCCCACTCAAGAACCAACAAGAATATTTTTAGTGGAAGACAATGGAAATGGCCTAGGGGCCCACTTACAGAAGAATGATTATAAAAATATAAATCCATTATACTTGTAACATGATAGTATGTAGTCACTGAAAAATGTGCTTTTAAAGCGGTCTTAACTGACAGAAAAAATGTTCAAGGTATAATGCTGAGATATAAAACAAGTATACAATATAATCTTAGTTCTGAAAAGTACAGACAGACACAGAGCCAAAAACAAATACACTTAACATGTCAGCAGTTATCTTCAGGTTGTGGGATTATAGGTTAATTTTTTTTTTAAGATTTATTTATTGTTTTCTACAGAGAGAAGGGGGAAGGTCCAGAGCAGTCTCCATAGTTGCACATCATTGGTTTTTCCACATAGTTTCATTCCACAGGTGGGCGGGGCTACACAGGGCAGGAACTGGGCTGGACTCTCACCCTGGTGAGAACCAAAATGGGGGCACTCCCCAATTCAGGATATGGGTCCGCACTGGCCGGGGCTGGGATTCGATCCTTGGTCCCCAGGGCTGCAAAGTGAGAGCCTAACCCACTGAGCCATCCCGGCTTCCCCAGGTTAATTTGTTTTGATCTTTATACTTTTCTGTATTTTTCAACTTTTCTACAATGAGCATTGCTTTTATTATCATATGAAAGTTAATAAAATAAATCTAAAACAGTCATAGGTCCATTGCAGCTGACCCTTGAACAACTTGGGTTTGAACTGCCCAGGTCAAGTGAACTGTGTGGGTCAGCTGAAAAACATCCACATATAAGAGGTCCCACACAGTTTAAACTCCCGTTGTTCAAGGGTCAGCCGTATGTATAGCAGCATTACCCTCAGATGCAAGAACATCCAGAGCCCAGAGGTGGAAGCTGCACAATGACAGTCACTGCAGCTACAGTCCTCTCCAAGGCCACCAGCAAGATTAGACACAAGGCGCTCCACTGTACCTTCCTTGTCCACCCGGAAACCGAACTCATCATAGTAGAACTCTGGTTGCTCCATGGATTCTTCCTTCTAGAACCAGGATTAGGAAGAGATAGTCGTGTAGCTCCCAGACTGGGACCAAAGCTTCTGAAAGATGCCACCCACAATGCTGCCTGCAGAAGTTCTACCCAGCCTTCAAGACTCAGGTCAAAGGCCACCCTTCTGTGAAGTCTCTGTGGCCATCATTCAGCTACAGGGGCCACTACCTTCTCAAATTCTCCTAGCTAGCATTTTATTCTCCTCAGAGGTCAAAGATAATAAGGTAAAGGCAAGAAACATGTTTTATGCATAACTGTGTGCCCATAATACTGAGTGCACAGTGCATAATACTTTTACTCCAACCTAATGACTGATTCACAGAGGACATGGAGCTAAGATGCCTTCTCTGATGGTCGCCTCTGACCCATGTGAATATAGTGCAGGGGCCACCCTCTCCCCGGGTGACAGGTCCCCTTTGGCATCACAACTGGGAGCACAACACTGGTGCCTGGCTGTACCTGTGTGTACTTGGCGAGGATCTCCTGCGGCCACATGCTCGGAGTCAGGGCTGAGAAAGGACCACAGGCTGAAGGTGTGTGGCTTCCTAAGAAAATGAGGAACAGCAGTGAAGAAAACACAGAGCACTGAGGGTGGAGGGGCGGAAGTGAGGATGTTGACACCCCCCCCCCCCATTGGAGCACCATCTAAAGTGGAATGGATGGGAAAAGAAACTAGAAATGTGCAACTTTCAGGAAGAAAGAAAAGGAAAAAAGCAGCATGTTACAAATGTAATCAAACTGCATTTCTGTGCCTCTTCCACCACCTAAGAGTGAGGATTTGCAGCTGGAAGGAGGCAAGATTCCAGAGATTCAGGAAAACAATTGCAGAGCTGTGAGGAGAGCTGTAACTCTCCTAGATGCCTGGCTAGGTTTCCTCCTTCCTCCACCTCCTACCTGGATGTTCTTCATGAACCTCAAAGGTATGTGAAAAACAGACAAGCCCCACCTCCTCCCCACCAGGTGGGTCCTTCTGGGGAAGAGTCTCCCTCTCACCCAATTTCCAAGCTCAGGTCCCTGCCTCTCACCTGACATTGTGTGAAGAGGTGAGGCAAGTCTGCAGCTCCAACTTAGAAGGTGTGCTATCCTAGGATCTCATAGTGGGAAGGCTCTTTGGGCTTCATCTGATCCAGAAACATGTGCCCTGTCAGGAAAGCAAAGGGGAGTCATTCCAAAGCAGCCCCTCCTGGGACTCCTCTCCACCCACCACTCTGGTTGTGCTGACCCAGAGGGACGTCCTCCCCATTGTTCGACAGGGAGAAAAAGTCACACTTAAAAGAAAGACTGCTGTTCTAAACGTTGCATCTGAGAGAGGGACACATTTGAAGAAGCTACAAAGCAAATGTTCCCAAAAGCTCTGTCAGCCAAGGGGAGTGTCTGCTCAGCCCCCATGTTATTAAGGAAGGAGAGACTTCCTGATGCCCTGTGCTCAGGCAAATGTTTGGGTTTTAAAAAAATATTGATTTTATTGTTTTTGACAGACAGAAGGGGGAGGGCCAGAGCAGTCTCTGTAGTTGTACGTCATCCGTTTTTGACATGGTTTCATTCCACACAGGTGGGTGGGGACCACACAGGGCGGGAGCTGGACTGTGGGCCTCTTACAAGGGGGCGAGAACTGAGCTGGGGATCTCCTGCGTGGGAAGCACACCCCAGCTCAGCACATGGGTTTGCTCAGGCCAGGGCTGGGATTCGATTCTTGGTCCCTGGGGCTACAAAGCAAGTGCTTAACCAGCTGAGCCATCTCAGCTTCCTGGCAAATGTTTTTTTAAAAAAAGAGAAACCCAGCCATCACCAAAACCTCGGTGAGAAGGTGTCCCTGGGTAAAAATCTTTGAGGAATCCTTTAGATAGAATACAACTGAGCTTCTGGGTCAATACCTGCTCTCACCCAACACACATATTCCACTTCATCCAACAGTATCCTCTGCCACATTTTTCTCTAGCCTTACGGCTGGGAAAACAAGAAACTGCAATCTAATTAAAATCTCTCCTGCCTTCCTGGCTCCCTTCTTTTGTCCTCTCAAAAAATAAGGACTCAACAATATAAAGACAAATAGCTCAATTTTTAAAATGGGCAAAAGATCTGAATATACATTTCTCAAAAAAAAAAAAAGAGATGTGGATGGCCAATGGGCCAGTAAGAAGATTCTGACATCATCAGTCATCAAAGAAATGCAAATCAAAACCACAGTGAGATACTTCATCTCATCGCTAGAATAGCTACAATCAAAAAGGCAAAAACAACTGTTAGTGAGGATGTGGAGAAACTGGAACCCTTAGCCACTGATGGTGGGAATATAAAATGGTGCCACTGTGGAAAACAGTTTAGCAGTTCCTCAAAAGGTTTAAAATAGTTACCATACAACCTAGCAGTTCCACTCCTATTCACCCAACATGGATGTTTATAGCAGCATTATCCATAACAGGCAAAATAGAGAAAATGAATGAAATATCCATATAATGAAATATTATTCCCCCGGATAAAGGAATGAAATACTTATAATGCTATAACATAGATGAACCTTGAAAACATGCTAAGTAAAAGAAGCCAGTCACAAGAGGATGGATGTCATATGATTCTATTTAAGTGAAATGTTCAGGGATGCCAGGATAGCTCCTCAGGATGAGCTCTTGCCTTGCCACCACAAGGTCCAGGGATTGAATCCCGGCCCCGGCCCGTGCAAGGCCATGTGTTGAACTGCAGTGCAACTGATAACTGCCAGGATGGTGGTGAAGGTTCTCATCTCCCATGCAGGAGGACCCCAGTTCAGTTCCCACCCCACATGGTCCCACAGCCACCTGTGTGGAATGAAATCATGTCACAACTAATGATGCATAACTATGGAGACTGCTCTGGGCCCTCCCTCCTTCTCTATCTCTCACCTTTTCTCAAACAATAAAAAATAAATCTTTTTAAAAACTAGTGAATTTTATAGCATGTGAATTGTATCATAAAAAATAAGACAAAGCCATTAACTGGGGCATCAGCACGAGGGGCTTCCTTTAACTTTTTAAATTTCTATTTCTAACCTGCTTCTACTAGAACCAGAAAGAATCTATTGACTCTATGAAATAAATATGAGGAAACAGTAAGATGTGGTTGAAATATATATATATTTTTTTAATTTTTATTTGGTGTATCTTATTTATTTATTTATTTATTCGACAGAGAGAGAGAGAGAGAGAGAGAGAGAGAGAGAGAGAGAGAGAGAGATACAGAGACAGAGAGAGAACTGAACTGGGGGAGCTCCCAGTTCAGCATATGGGTCCGCACGGGCTGGGGCCGGGATTCGATCCTCGGTCCCCGGCGCTGCAAGTGAGCGCTTAACCCACTGAGCCATCCCGGCTTCCCCTGAAATATTTTAAGATTCACCTAGACCTAAAGAAAAACCTCCTTTTGCCATTTATCAGGTGACAGGAGTTTAGAGGTACTAGTTGTTATGCTGGCCCACAGCAGCCCCCTACTCTTCCCTGTACTGCTATCTACCACAAAATTCTGGTGTTGGGGATTCTGGGTAAACAAGAAGAATCAGGTGAGAAAGAAAAAGAAAAAGAAAAATTAAACAACCACTTCACGGAGCTATGAGAGCACATCATCCTGTGGGCCCAAGCATACATTGGCAAATGGGCGCATAAAAAATCCCAGTTCTCTTTCAAAACATAATTGCACATTTGGAGGCAAAAGAGACCCTGTAGCTCCTATGTGCAGCTCAGCTAGCTGAGTCACCAATCTCTACTCCTGACCATGCCACGTTTAGGTTAAATGACCACTATGGAGGCTCTGGTGCTCAACTGGGAGGGCCACTCCCTCCTGCTTCCAGACAAGCCTTGCTGGGAACCAGATGGCAGAACCCACTTCCAACAGGTAGCCATTCTAGGCCTGTCTGTTCTGCATGGGGATAATAATGAAAACGTAATGTCTTCTTTGGTAAAATAGATATGTGGGGCCTGGTTTGAATCAGAATTTTGTGCTGGGTGGAGCATGACATTTTTACATTAAAAAGACTGAGCTAGAAGTTTTAATAATCATGTCATCATTCAAGCCTCACAACATATTGTGAAGTAGACATCTCTATTCCTTACACACGAGAAAATAGGCTAGAAGAGGCCCACAGTTTTCCAAATGGACTCCAATAACTGTGCCCTCTCACACCATGCTAGTGCCCCCCCCCCCCTAGAGCTCTGTTATGCCACCCCCTGGCTTGGAGCCCTGGGAGGCCATATTGTTGTGGTAACAGCCTCAGGAGGGGTGGCTCCAGAGCTCACCCTACACCACCTCCTTGCAGAGGCCGCAGTACTTCAGTTAAAGGGAAGACATCTCCAGGAAGACAGGTGGGGATACAAATCTCACCTATGGTGCTCCCCACTTGTTATAATTCTGGGCAAATTCAGATCACCTCTTTGAATCTCAATTTTCTTACTCATAAAATAGAGTAATAGCACCTACTTCTTGCAGTAGTTATGATTAAGTGAGAAAGCAAACAGGCCCTCAGCATATTGCCTGACAAACAGGAAGTACTCAGTAAGAATCAGGTGATTAGTAGTGCCAGTAATATCTAGAAAGTTATTAGTATCTGAGCCTTTGACATTGAGGGATACTAAAAGTCGTATGATATTGCTGATATTCATCCATTACCGCCTATAAACGTGACAATTTCGTATGGCTTAACATAAGACATGCCAGTTAAGATCATGAAAAAGACTCATTATGGACGCCCCCAGTGATAGTAATTTGGTTGTTTCTTCTGGAAAGGCAGATAAAGTGTGAAAGAAGCAAGTGTCGTTTGCAGTGGAGGACATGAGCTGTCTGACTGTGGAGGACTGAGGGAGCTGGGAAGACAATTCCTGCCAAGCAGCTCCCCTTCCTGACCTTAGCTTGTTCCCACTCATTCATTCACTCCACAGTTACTGAGCACTGCCATGGGCCAGGTGAGGCCCTATGGGCTGACATACAACAGTAGAAAACCAAAATCCTGGCCGTTACATTAGAGTAGAAATCAAACAATGAACTTAAAAATGGCTGCATCAGATGGTAACAATTACATGAAAGAACTAAAGCAAGGGAAAGGCAAAGAGTATCAGAAGAGAGGAGCTATCTATATAAAGTGAGGAAGAACTCTTTGAGGATAAGGTGACATCTGTTGGAGAGAGAGGGGATCCAGGCAGAAGGAGCAGAAAGCATAAAACCTTTAAGGCAGGAAACATACTTGACAGGTTGAAGGAATAGCAAGGTGGCCAGTGGGCTGGGGGTGAGGAGAGGAGAGTGGGAGGAAACACGGTAGGAGACGCACAGGGGTCATAGGAGGGCCTTACAGTGCAGAACAGAATTTGGATCTTATTTTCAGCTGGGACATTACAGGGGGTTCTGATACATTTTAAAAGCTCTCTGGATGTTGTGCAGAGAAGACCACAAAACAGGACGGTGACACCGGTAGGAATGATGTTGCCTTAGCTACAGTGGTACCAGGGAGAAATGGTCAGATCCTGGATATGTGTTAAAGAGTCTCTGCAATAATACACCTATGCCACATCTCCCGTCGACTGCCCTTGAGTCTCCCACTTCCCAACAGGAGCCGGATGTGACAGTGCTAAGCTGGGCAGGCAGGTTTATCCTGCCTCCAGTCACTATGGAAACCATCCTGAAAGCAGCCATCTGGGAGCCTGCAGAAGCAGCTGAGAAGTTAGCCACGTCGCTGTCACAGGCGGCCCTGATGTTGTCAGAGTACTAAGAGGAAGAACCTTTTGAGAAACAGGATTGACGCAAGCAACTTTGAGGTGCTCTAGAAGTTTTAAAAATTAAATTCACCTGCTTAAAGCTGTCAATCTTTTTACTCTGCTTCCAATATTTTCTCCCTAGTTTTTCTTTTTATTTTATTAAATTTATTGGTGTCACATTGGTTATTAAAATTACTTAGGTTCCAGGTATACAATTCTACAATTTATTGTCTATGCCTAGTTTTTCAATCCCACATTCTTAAAAGACAAATTTTGTTCACAAAGAAAAGACTGTCAGATGTCACTGTAAATCTGTGTGCGTGGGGGTGGGGGTATGGGGGTGGGGGTGGGCTCTTGATGCAGGTCAAGGGGCTCTAGCCCCTCATCCACTCTTGACCTACTAATCTGTCCTGTCTCCTACTTTTCTTGACAATACAGCAGGCCTGCCACTACTGCGTAAGTGGCCACACATTTGCCAAGGAACACAAAAGCTATAAGCAACAAATGCAAAAGTACTTGTATTTTACTCGTAAGAGGACTCTGAGATCCTGATGACATTTTCTCTGCAAGGAAATGACACTGAAAGCATTGGATACCAACTAACTGGGGAAAGAAGGATGAAACCAGGAAAGTCCAAGAAAGGCTAGAGTAAGATAATAGATGCTAAGAAAAGTAAAATCAGACAATAATTGTTCAATAGGATATGGACATTTTATTGGAAAATATATGAGTACTTTTCTGAAGGTAGAATACAAAAACACTGGGATCCTTCCTGGTTTTCTCTTCCTCAGCATATCTCTGCACTTACTGTATCCCTCAGAGCTTTTCCTAGGCAATCTCATGCCTGCCAGAGCTTCCACAACTACCTGTGGATTCCCTCCTCTGGTAATACTTCTCTCCCAAGTTCCAGGCTCCTATTTCCAGCTGCTTCCTACTGCCAACAATATCTTTCCAATGCAAATCTGGAACCTGAATTTCCTGTTTTACTTTCAATAGTTTGCCATTATCCCCTACATAAGGGCCACATTCTCTAGCAATATGAGTTTCTACATGATCTGATTCAAGTCCTCTCTTACCATCCCCACATCTACCTTCCAAAACAGTCATGGTGGCCTACTTACTAGCAGCTGCCCTATGTCTCCATTCTTCTGTCTTTAATGGTCTTCTCTTTATCTGTCAGACAGACTCCTATTCATACTTTAAGACTCAACCCAAACGACACCCTGTCACTGAAAGAAACCAAGATGGCCCAAATGATCCTATCTTTTGGTATTCACTTCCTTGTGTAATCCCTCAAACACTGATATTTAAGTTCTCCAGTATCATAAACTCTTCGTTCTTTCAGGCCATTTCCTCTGCTTGGGCTGCCCTCTAGGTCAGACAGCACTGGAGAGGCAGGTAGGGGATGGATTATGTAGGGCCTTCTACCCACGACAAAAACTGGGTTTTATTTTTATGGGACACCATTAGAAAGCTCTGATGTAGATAATGGAAGGAAGGAATCAGTGATGCCTCCTAAGACATTTGACCTGAGCAAATGTGCAGGTCCCATTAACCAAGATGAGGGAAGACTCGGGGGACAGCAGGTTTCAGGGTTAGAAATGAAGACATCTGCTTTGGCCACGTTAAGCTGGGATGTCTAATAGACCTCTCCATGGAGATATCAAGTCGGCAATTGTTTATATGAGTGTAGAGCTCACCAATGTCAGAACTGGAGATGTGAATTTATAAATCATTAGGACTAGATGTCATGGCTGAGGAGAGAATGCAGAGTAGGGGGCCTAGAAGCAAATCCTGGAACATTCCAACATTTAGAGGTTAGGCAGAAAAAGAAACAGGAAACACAATTTGAGGAGTAGCCAGTCAAGTATTAATATAAGGAACACTCACAGTGTGGGGTGCTGTTGAAACCAAGAGAAGAAAGTATTTCCAGGAGAGGGTGATGATCAGTGTCACGTGCTACTTAGAAGTAGCATGAGGACAGAGAATTGATCATTGGTTTGGCAAGATGGAGGCTGCTGGTGATCTTGACAAGAGCTTTAATTTTTTTTTTAATTGTTAAATTTATTGGGGTGACATTGATTGGTAAAAGATCTTTAATTTTTAATGGTGAGAGTAAAAAGTCCAATTGGAGTGAGCTG
>PVKE010008926.1:0-46278 GCA_004027555.1 Craseonycteris thonglongyai | reverse complement strand
TCATCCTGCATACTGAAGTACGTTGGCTCAGTAAAGGTAAAGTTCTTACAAGATTTGTGAACTTAATTGAAGAAATAAAAACATTTATACATGATAAAAATGAAAATTATGATGAACTAACAGACTCTTGCTGGCTGGTGGATTTGGGTTTTCTTGCTGACACCATGGAAAAATTAGATTCTTTCAATTTGGAGTTGCAAGGAAAAGACAAAAATAGAGCTGAAATGATAAGCTCTGTAAACACATTTAAAGCAAAATTGACTTTGTTGATATCACATCTGCGTATCAAGTCTCTCGTGCACTTCCCATATATGAGGAAAATGACCTTGTTCAGGGGAAAGCAGAACTAGAGTTAGAAATTTTGAACCTTAAGAACGATATTTTGCTAAAATCCTTACTATCAGAGGACTTATGGAACATAGTCGACAAAGAAAGGTTCCCATTTCAAAAAAATGTGGCATATAAAATCAAATCATTTTTCGCGTCAACATATTTATGCAAATCTTTGTTTTCAAACATGAATTTAATAAAATCACGATATGGATCTCGACTTACTGATGAGCATCTTAATAATTGTTTGTTAACAGGGTTGTCGTCATACTCTCCTAATTACGAGGCACTGGCCAGATCACAATGACAGATTGTTTTGTTTTATGTTTTCTTTTGTTTTTTTTAAATGACTTTATTATACTTGTGTTTTTTATTTACTTTGTATTACGTTTTGTATATATGTTTCTTTGTGTGTATATAATTTGTACAATGAATTTGTTATTTTAAAATTATTTTTGTTTATTATTTTTTATTCTTGTTCAATAATAAATATACTTAGAAGTAGCTGGTGCCCACTGCCCTACCGATATTTTAGAATGCGCCCTAGGGTATAAAAAGGTTGGGAACCCCTGCCTTATGTCATAAAATCGTCTGTAATATCACAGAATTGCCTTCCTTCATTCCCTATAACCTCATAAATACCTGTTGATCTCTATAGCTCAGTACAATCATATTGGTAAACATTTATATCTATCATTTATACTATGGAATTAGAATTTTATAGTATTTATTAGTTATATTTTATAATTTCTCTGTCTTGTGCTAACGTCAACTAATGCATCATTTTATTTGCATAATTGTTTTATTTCCTCATTTGTAAACAATCTCCCTGTCATGTTGAAAGTCAATGGTTCATCAAGTAAACTATGATATCTGTCAGAGAGTTGGGCATATAATATTAGATTTTAAAAATGTGGATGAATTAAATCTTGAGTATATTATTATATTATACAATTCAAAATTACTGGGCTGAGCAGAAGAACTTATATGCATAATATCTATTTAGCTTAATGTGATAAATTCAAGATCATTTCATACACTGGTTAGAAACTTGTAAGAACAAGGTGACAGAGTCCTCTATGTTTCTCCCACTTTCTAAACATACTTGAGAGCCTTAAACTCTCAAAATGAGAAGTAATTTATACTGAATGTTTAAGAATTCAAATCCCTCCCTTCTTTTTATTTTTTTTTCTGCTCCTAATAGATATGTTGTCATAAACATCACTACTCATATCACCAACCTCTCTTTCAAATATTTTGCATTCTGTACCATTTAACTATAAATATATACCTGCTGGGAAGGAGTATCCTCAAGGAAAGTTATTTGCTACCTTGATAAAAAATTTAAAAATGGGGACAAAATAGATAATGATGATCATTCTTTTTCCCCTTCCTCTTTTTGTTAGCCTCAATTTTAAGTGGGATAACTGGAACTGAAGCAATCATCTTCTAACAGTAAAAACACCGGTGTGAGTACATACTTTACACACTTGATAAAATGAAGAAGAACAATTAAAGTATGTACTGTGAACAATTTATTTAGTAATCTATCTGTCTACTCTGAATTTGGTTAATCAAGATTTTTTTTTATCACTCACATTAGCAAATATTTCTACCTGATAGTGACAATGATCAAAATGGCATGGTATAAGCACAAAAACAGACACACAGACCAGTGGAATAGAATTGAAAATCCTGAAATAACCACATAATAGGCAGATAATTTTTAACAAAAGATTCAAAAACATACAATGAAGAATGAAAAACCTCGTTAAGAAATGGTGCTGAAGTAATTGACAGCCATGTGCACAGGAATTAAACTAGACTGCTATATGTGATCCAAATAAACTCAAAATATAGGTCAAAGACCTAAACATAAGACCTGAAACAATAAATTGATAAGAAAGCATAGGTACTTAACTTATGGACCTTGGGTTCAAAGATGATTATATGAATTTGACCTCAAAGGAAAGAGCAGTAAAAGCAAAAATAAAAAGAGTGTAATCAGATCAAACTATAAAGCTTTTGTGCACAGCAAAAATAATAATAATAATAATAATAATAATAATAAATAAATAAAAGAGACAACAAACAGAATGACAGCAGAATGACTAAAGATATTTGCAAACAACACCTTAGATAAAAGGAAAATAACAAAAATAGATAAAGAACTCATACAAGTCAACAACAACAACAAAAATCCATTTTAAAAATGGGCAAAGGACCTGACCAGATAATTCTTCCAAAAAGACAAACAAAAGGCCAACAGATATATGAAAAAATGCTCATCTTCACTAGCTGTTTGAGAAATGCAAATCAAAATCACAATGAGATATCACCTCACACCTGTTAGAATGGCTATTGTCAACAACACAAGTAACAACAAGTGTTGAAGAATCTGTGGACAAAAAGGAACTCTCATACACTGCTGGTAAGAATGTATATTGGTACAACCACTATGGAAAACAGTATGAAGTTTCCTCAAAAAATTAAAAATAGATTTATCTGATGACTGAGGAATTTCTCTTCTGAATGTTTATCCAAATCATATGAAAACATATATTTATAAAGACATATGTGCCCCTATGTTTATTGTAGCATTATTTATGATGCTAAGATACAGAAAAAAACAAATTCCCTTCAACAGACGATTGAATAAAGATGTGGTACATATATACAGTGGAATATTACTTGGCCAAAAGAAGAGATGAAATATTGTAATTCTCAGAAAAATGAATGGATCTTCAGGTTATTATGTAAGCAAAATAATTCAGACAGAAAAAAAGTAAAAACCCATATGACTTAACTTATATGTGGTATATAAAACTGAAAGCAACAAACAGGGAAAACAAACAAAAAATCATAGACACACACAACAGTTTAGTGGTTACCAGCGGGTGAGAGCAGAGGTGGTGTGGTAGAAAAAGTAAAACGGGGTCAAATATATGGTGATGAAAAAACCCCCACAAAAACTGACTCTAGGTGGTGAACACAAAATGTAATTTATAAACAAAGAGTTATGAAAATGTACACTTGAATTCTCTATAATCTTACTAATGGGTATAACCCCAATAAATTTAATGAAAATTTTAAGAATTACAATTTTACTTTATAATCATTCTGAAATTCGATTACAATTGTCAGATAAAGTAGCACATATTCTCCTTACCTTTCTATCTTGCTCTCAGACTGCTTCTGAAATATTCAATAGGAACATTGAAAACAAGGTAATGTGTCTTTTGGGCAGTTGGTAAGTCATACACAATTTCAATACCACAACACAAAACAAATCATATAAATTCTCTTTTAAAAAATGAGCAAGATCTTTTAATCATTCTTTAAAAAAATGTTATTAAGTATATTGAGTCAGAGTTTTGAAGGAATAGTGTTATTTACTCATTTAGAATTATATTACCTTATAATGTTAAATCAGAGATATAGCACCAGCACCTGTGTTTTAATGTCCAGCAAAGTGAGTTTCTGGGCTTTCATTCAACAATGAACATTATCAAATCAACATTTTATAAAGGAAAATAAAGACAGGGTAAAATAAAAACCAAAAGAGCAAGGTAATACTGACTTTGACCTACTCTTGGACCTCATTTTCCACAATTACAGTAGTATTACATTAAGATGAAAGTTTTCCTTTTCTTGCTTTCCAACTTTTGGGTGGGATATATAGTTACCCTTCATGCTGCAAAAGACTACCGAGTTAAATCCTCATATCCTTACATCTGATTCAAAGAAAAAAGCCCCATAGAGCTGAATAGTGGAAATAATTATAGACCGTCTATTCTCACAGCTTAAATGTGGTATCTTGCAGCCCTGGGATTTTAACTTGACAGGCCGTGCTTGAAAAAACCTACTCTATTATTTTTTTTTTTCAATAGCTGAAATAAAAATCACGTTATACTTCTGTAACAATAAAAGAAAAAAGTACTTTTGTTTTAAATTCGACCTTTTTGGTCCATGTAACAAACTTGCACATGACTCTAATTTCCAAGGCTGATTAAACATTTACTGAATAGTTTTATGCTATCTTTGTAGCTACACTGTGAAAAACATAAGTTAAATCATCTGTTTTAAACAGCTGCTTTAATTTCTGAATGTGAAAAGAAACAATAGGTATTCAGAAAGATTATTTTGACTTTTCAAATACCTTTGTGAGAACATAAAGACAATGTGTCATTTTAGTGTAGTGATAAAAAAATTGTTTGTTTGAGATTTGTCATTTCTAAGAAAGCATTTAATTTATCACATTATATAAAGTCTTATTGGGTGAGAGGGTATTTCTAATTTTTTTTATAAAGCTATTATTTTTACTTATTTTTGCTTTTGTTCAATATGTGTGCTATTTTGAAGAATATTCATAAACCATAACAAATTTCAATTTTCTGATAGAAATTGTGGTATAGTCTGAATAATGGTTTTTTTGTTGTTGTTTGGTTTTGTTTTGTTTTGGGGCTAGAATAAAGTTTTATTTGTTAGAGTTGAAAAGACAAGAATAAAAAAAAATGTGTTCGAGGACTTTTGTTGTATCAACCTGAACATTCTTTCATCAGAATAATTCCTTATGCTGGCTATTATCTGATTTTACAAGTGCAGATATTTTGTATTATAATGGACATCTCAAAATAAAAGCCATGTTTTATAGAATACCATTGTAGATTTATTTTTTCATCTGCTTGGTTACTGTGCAAATATAATAAATCTAGGGGAAATGCTTTACTATCTTTAAAAAACTAATTAGTATGTATTAGTGACATTTTAAGTTTCAACTCGATTATGGAATGCTAAAAAATAGGCAAGAAAAATTAAAGAAACTTCATGAGAAATAAAAAACTGGGAGTCAATTACTTGTGTTGTTTGATGCAGTCGAATTCTGATTTTTAGGTTTCATTTACTTCATCAAACCCATTTGAATTAAAATCAAAAGTGCCAATTTGAATCAGATCAGCTTTCTTTTCTGTGTAGAACTGCTATACGAGTAATACAAATCAACTTAAAAAAAACCCCACAAAATATACAAATTAATCTTCCTTGTTTCTATAAATTTTTCACTCTGTAGAGTCTAATCTTGATCACCTATATTAATTCAGACTTTACTACATTGAAACTGAATCTAAATTGTTTTCTTTCAGATATTCAATTCAAAAAATTCTACAATATTGATATGTAGAGCTCACTGTAATGACAGTTTGCAAAGGTAAGTAACTTGATATTGAATTCTGTATCTAAGATGATGGTTTCTTTTTGTTTGTTTGTTTTTTTGTTTTGTTTTTTTTCATGTGATCAAGACTATCCATTCCAGGAGACAGTTTTTAAAATATCTAAATCACAAATTTAACAGGAAGTCCAAGTAAGCTTTTGTATTTATCAATAAACAGGAACATCAAAGATGTCAATGACTACAGTACATTAAAAATAGGCTGTACACTCCAGGCTAGGAGATCCATATATGTGTTCTTTATCTGAAGCGGAACATTACTGTGATTTTTCATAATGGCTCCTTCAAGAAAATTGATATTTTTTTATGAAAATCCAACAAGCTCCTAAGCCATAAACCTAGTCTTCAATGTAAATGTGCATACACTAAAACTCATAAGGTCAAACCTCATTGCTCCAGTCATATCTTCAAATTATTATCCCATTAGCATTTATTGAAAAGTACCTCAAGAGTCTAGTAACACAATAATTTCATTAAAAATTTCAGATAAAAAACAAATAGGTACAGTAATTTCTTACTATTTTCAATAGTTATGCTTTTAAAGAAAATCTCCAGACATGATTTAACATATATTGAAAAAATTTTCCTAAGAGAAAAACAAGATTAGGTTCATGTGAGTCTCTGCTCATAATTAATCAGCAGATATCTTACTTTAGGCATGTTTCTGCTTTGAGACATCTGATTTAATATACTAGTATGTTGTTGATTCATTAATATAGAACTCACCGCCCAGTGCATTATTATTTACACCTGATGAAAGGTAACCTAAGAAACATATTTTCTCTATAGTACATGTAAGAGCTTTCTTACACTAGAAACACTTGAGCACTAGGCTTGGAGTCTATTTAGAATGCAAAATAATAATAAAAAAAGAATAGAAATGCAAGAAATGTGTCATTAAATAGGAACACTTGATTTCAATGTTACCTGAAAAAAGACAGAGTTTCACCTTGCTTCAGGTAGAAATGTAGACACTGGGTGACAGTGAATGAGTGTGAAAATAACATGAGTATCGAGTTAGGGCTGCATATAAATTTTACTGAGTAAACAAATTCACAAACACAAAATCCGCAAATAATGAGGATAAATTGAACATAGAATGTGAATAGCTCACTTTATGTTTCGTTTTTTTTTTCTGACATCAACATTTTTAAAGCCAAAACTTAAAAATTGTTTATTATACTTCTTTATATATATTATGTTTTAATGTAATGAGTAATCATATGCATTTTATAGTATTTTATTTTTTCTGATTATCAATGTAAAATATGTTTATTTTTTGTTATTAAGTTTTGTGTAGTGATATTACTTAGTACAATTATATAGGTTTCAAGAGTACAATTCTATAACATATTATCTATGTGTTGTATTGTGTGCTTACCACCCTGAGTCAGTATTTGAATAGAATAAAAAAAACTAATGAAATATATAAAGTGAAATAAGTTATTTACACAGACTCAGGCTATCTCAAGGTGAATCAAGTCAGAAAATTGACGTATATAACATATTTAGCTGTCTTAAATTGATGTTATCTTTGTTATCAGGCATTTATACTAATTTCCTTTTTCTCACTATTATATAGAAGTTATGGTAACATTTATTTTCTTAATCTTTTCTTATGTATTACATTATTGGAATTCTTAGGTAAAGGTCAATCAATATTTTAAGGCTTTCAATTAATAAAAGATGGTTAAATTTATAAGTTCCACATCCTTATGTTAGCATGCTCATTGTATCTCAGCATTTATTCTTGGCATTGGGTATAATCACTAATGCACACACAAACACAAACAAATACACACATCAGTATGCAAACAACATTTCTTTCTTTTACATATATCTATATAATTGTCTTTATATTAAATGTTTGGCATTTTTTATCATTTACTTTTCCATTTATATAAATTATACAATGA
This sequence comes from Craseonycteris thonglongyai, assembly GCA_004027555.1. Lineage (NCBI taxonomy): Eukaryota > Metazoa > Chordata > Mammalia > Chiroptera > Craseonycteridae > Craseonycteris > Craseonycteris thonglongyai. The sequence continues at coordinate 38,805 of PVKE010008926.1, read as the reverse complement.
AGTCATTTGCTCATTTTTTGATTTGATGACAGAATTTTGTCTTATTCATATGTAAAACTCTTTTGAATTAGTCTGCTGTCTATCACACGCAGAACAAATCATTTCTCCCAGTTTATCATTATGGTTTTGTGGTTAATAGCTTCTCAATATTTGTTATCTTTATCTTCTTTATGTTTAACAGAAATCCAGAACATTGCCCCAAACTTTCTTCTTTTGAAATCTTCTCCATCTCTATTGATAATTCCTTCCTCTTAGAGTCTCACATTTAAGCATTTGTAGTCACTCTTGATACTTCTCTTTCCATCATACTCCACCTGTAAATTCTGTCAGAACATACTATTATTCTAATCAGTTTCCACCATGGCCACAGCAAACAATTTATTCTGTGTCACCATCATATCTCACCTGGATTACTATAATATCATTGTAACTGAACTCCTAGCTATTATCTTTGCCTCCAGTCTATTTTCCACACAGTTGCCAGACAGATCCTATTAAAATGTCAAATCAGATCAGCTCAACCCTACAAAAGCTTCTTCATAAAAGCTAAGTCCCTAAAATGGCCTACTAACAGCTACATAATCTATAAACCCTTGTACCTCACTTCACTACTAGTTTTTCGAAGCACATAGGTATTTTTGCTCTTTTTCAAGCAAACCTCTATGCCCCAGTTAGGCATCTGGGCCAACTTTCCCTTATGGTTGGAACGTCCTAGGGAGTAAGTCTCTTGAAATCACTTGAAAAGAATTTCTCTAATCTCTTTTTATTGGCATATTTTTAGATGAACTTAATGGCTATAGGTGTATTCTCTATTAATAAGCATGTAGGAAAAATCATTCATACTCTTTATAAGCTTTATTAGTGATCCAAAACCATCTTAGAAATATCCAAGATTTTAGGGAAGCTGGGATGGCTCAGTGGTTTAAGCACTGACTTTGCAGGCCCAGGGACCAAGGATCAAATCCCAGCCCCAACCTGTGCAGACCCATGTGCTGAACTGGGGAGTGCCCCCCAGTTCGGTTCTCACCAGGGTGAGACCCCAGCCCAGTTCCTGCCCTGTGCAGCCCCACGCGCACCTGTGGAGTGAAACTATGTGGAAAAACCAATGATGTGCAACTATGGAGACTGTTTTGGGCCCTCCCCCTTCTCTCTGTCTCTGTATCTCTCTCTCTCTTTCTCTGTCAAAACCAATAAAAATATACCTTTTTTTAAAAGAAATATCCAGGGAAGCCGGGATGGCTCAATGGGTTAAGCACTCACTTTGCTTTGCTGGGGACTGAGGATCGAATCCCAGCCCCGGCCCGTGCAGAACCATGTGCTGAACTGGGAGCTCCCCCAGTTCAGTTCTCTCTCTGTCTCTGTATCTCTCTCTCTCTCTGTGTCAAAAACAATAAATAAATAAATAAATAAATAAATAAATAAATAAATATTTAAAAAAGAAATATCCAATATTTTGCTATTGAATATTAGCAATACATAAAACTCTTATTTTTTAGGTTTAATAATTAATCCTGACTACATGAACTAATTTTAAAACACCCTCGCCTACTACAAATGATTTCAATAAAATTTTCTTTTTCTTCAATAAATTTATCAAATATATTCTTTATGATATTTGAATTCATTATATTACAAATATTTGAAATGATAAATTAATCAGGAAGTTTTCTTTTTAACACTTAGAGCTTTTGGTCACATTAAACTTAAAACTTACAATTCAATTTATTTATATGTTTTGGTATGCTTACAATCAGATGATCAGTGTACTTTAAATGTAAATCAATATGTGTTTCAAAGAGAAAATACAGAATAAAGTTTCTAGAAAGTTTTACTATTAAAGAGAAACATGGTCAAGAAATTATAAATTTATGATTGTTAGTTCTGTGTGTCAACCTGGCTAGGCTATGGTACCTACTTATTTGGTTAAGCAGTACTCTAGACATTGATGTGAAAATATTTTGTACAATTCAGAACTTCAAGTAAAGCATATTACTCTCTATCATGTCAGTGAGTCTCACTCAATTAGTTGAAAGTCTTGAGGAAAATGAGTAAGGCTGTCTGACAAAGTAGGAATTCTACCTCTAGAGGGCCTAAGGCCCTGCATGCTGTCCTGTCCTCAGTATTTCATACTACAGATCCCCAAAACGATCTACAAAATCAGTCACATTTATATATACTAGAAACAAACCATCCAAAAAATGTTTAAGAAAATTAAGAAACCAACCCCGTTTCTAACAGCATCAGAAAAATTAAAGTATTTAGAAATGATGGTAACCAAGGTAGTATAAAATATACATACACTTAAAACCACAAAACTTTGAAGGAAGTAATTAAAGAAGACTCAAATATATAGAAAAATGTCTTGTGGTCATGGACTGGAAAAATTAATATTAAAATGTCCACTGTCTAAACAGATCTACAGATTAAAACATTTCCCTATCCAAACATCTATGTCTCTTTTACAGAAACAGAAAAACAATTATGGCATTCATATAAAATGTCGAAAAAGAAAAAAAAATTTTTGAAAAGTCAAAACAATATTAAGTGTTAAGGAAGAACCAAGCTGGAGGCCTTATATTCCCTGATTTCAAAACATATTACAAAGTTACAGTAATTAAAATATCACCATAATAGTGGCAAGCAGATAGACACTTAGATGAACAGAACTGAATAGAGATCCCACAAATAAATGCTTTCACTTACAGTCAACTGGTTTTCAATCAGGCTGTCAAGAAACCACAAGGGGAAAGGTTAGGGCATTCATAAGTGGTAGTGGTGTTGATTTGCTTTACATGAAACGTCACATTTAGACTGAAAGTAAAGGAATTAGAAAAGCTAGTCCAGCAAATGGAAACCAAAATAAAGTATTGTTAGCTACACTTATATCAATATAAATATGGCTTTAAGAGAAAGATTATAAAACTAAACAAAGAAGGGCGTTATATAAATAGAGAATATGACATTTATAAATCTCTATGCACCTAACATATGAGCACTTAAATATATAAAGCTAATATTAACAGACTTAAAGAAAGAAGTAGACAGACACAGAATAGTAGTGGATGAACTTCATATCCAACTTACATCAATGGATAAATCATCTAGACAGAAAATCAGCTTTAAATGATACATTATACAAGTTCATCCTTGTTTATATGCATGTATATACAGAACATTCCAATCAAAAGCAACAGAATGCACATTCTTGTCAAGTACACCTGGACCATTCTCCTGGATAGATCATATGTTAATCCACAAAACAAGTCTTAAAATTTTTCAAAAGATTAATATCATATCAAGCATCTTTCGTCACCAAAATGAAACTAAAAAATCAGTTACACAAAGGTATAAATTTCAGATATGTGAAAATTAAATGACACACTACTTAAAAAATATGCCCCCCAAAAATCCAAAGTAAAATATAAAATAAGTGTCATGTAACAAACAAACAAAAAAGGAAATATAGCATACCAAAATGCAACCAAAGCAATTCTTAGTGATAAATGCCTGATTAAAAAATAATAATAATAAAATAAAATCATAACATTACATCTCAAGGAACTACAGAAAGAAAAACAAACAAAACCTAATTAAGTAAAACAGAAAATAATTAAAAATAACAAAGATTAGAGCAAAAACTGAAAAAAGATAAAACTAAACAAGATAAAAACAAACAAAATCAATGAAACTAGAATCTGTTTCTTCGAAAAAGTAAACAAAATTCACAAGTCTTTCATTTAACTCACCAAGAAAAAGAGAGAGGACTTAAATAAAATCAAGAATAAAAGAGTAGACAGTATAACTAATACCACAGAAACACAAAAAAATTATAAGGAACAGAATAAATAATAATAAACTAATAAATTGGACAATCTAGAAAAATTGATACATTTCTAGAAACCTTCAATCTACCAAGACTAAATAATGAGAAAATAAACAAATCTAAATAGACCAAATACTAGTAAAGATATTAAATCACTAATCAAAAACTTCCCAACAAAGAAAAATACAGGACAAGACAACATTATGGGTAAATTATACCAAACATTCAAAAAAGATTTAATGTTAATACTTCTTAAACATACCAAACAAATAGAAGAGGAAGGATATCTTCCAAACTCATTTTATGAGCATTATCTTGATACCAAAATCAGGGAAGGACAAACAATATCTTTATAAACACAGATGACAAAACTCTCAAAAAAAATTCTAAGAAACCAAATTTAACAACACATTAAAAGGATGATACACCATCGTCAGGTTGTATTTATGCCAAAGGGTGTAAAAATGGTTCAACATTGCGAATCAGTCAACGTGATACACGAAGGATAAAAACATATGATTATCTCAATAGTTGCAGGAAGAGAACTTGACACAATTCAATAACATTTTATGATTAAAAAATAAAACCTCTCAACAAAGAGAGTACAGAGGGAACGCACCTCATTACGATAAAGGCCATATATGGCCAGGTTCTGAATAACTTCATACTTACAAGTGAAAAGCTACAAACTTAGCCTACAAAAGCAGGTACAAGCAAAGTTTGCCTACTTTAATGACTCTTAATCTGTATAGCACTAGAGGTACTACTTAGAGCAATTAGGGAAAACATAAATAATAAAAGCAAAAACTAAAACAAGAAAACAGCATCCAAATTGCGAAGAAAAAATGTTAAAACTGCCACTATTTGCGGATGATATAATTTTTTACATATAAAATCCTGAAGGTTCTACAAACTACTTTGGGAACTAATCAACAAATTCAGTCAACTTGCAGGATATAAAACCAACATATAAAAATTAGCTACATTTCTATACACTAATAATAAAACATCCAAAAAACAAAAAAGGAAAGAAAACAATTAGGCTTACAATGGCATCAAAAACAGCAAATATCTATGAATAAATTTAACAAAAGAAATGAGAGATCTGTACAACAAAAACTACAAGACTTTGTTGATACAAATAAAAAAAGATACAATTAGAAAGACATAGCATGCTCATGAATTGAAATAATATTGTTAAAATGCCCATGTTACCAAAAGCAATATACAGATTCAAGGCAATTATTATTAAAATTCCAATGGTATTTTTCAATGAAATAGAACAAGTCAATCTAAAATTTGTATAGAAACACATAAGACCCCAAAAAAATACGAGAAAAAAACAAACAAACATAAAACAAAAACAAAGCTCAAGGCATCACACTTCAGGATTTCAAACTATTACAAAGCTTTAGGAATTAAAACAATAAGACATTAACATAAAGCGAATACCTGTACATAGATCAATGGAACAAAATAGAAGCCCAAAAATAAACTCACATATATATGGTCAAGTAATATATGACAGTGGAGTCAACAATATACAACAGGGAAAAGACAGTCTCTTCAATTAATGATGTTAGAAAAATCAGGTCTAGTTTCCTTCTTTTACTTGTGGCTACAAAAGGAGAAAACTAGACCACTATCTTACACCATACAGAATAAAATGAACTCACAATAAAGACCTGAATGTGCATTGCTTGAAACCATAAAGCTTCTAGGAAAAAAAGAAAAATAGATGGTAAGCTCCTTGTCATAGTGATGATTTTTCTAATCTGACACCAAGAGTAAAAGCAAAAAAAGCAAAAATGAACAAGTGCTTATTGCTTCTTTTGTACAGCAGAAGAAATAGTCCACAAAATGAAAAGGCAACTTACTGCATAGTAGGAAATGTAAATAACACCAATATGTCTGAATAGGTGTTAATATTCAAAATATATAAATAATTCACACAACTCAATAGCAAAAAACAAATAAACTATTTGATTAAAAATAAGCAGAAATCTCAAGAGACATTTTCCCAAAGAAGACAAGTGCATAAAAAGATGCTAAACATCATCCATCATCAGGAAAATGCAAATCAAAACCACAATGACATGTCACCTCACACCTGTTAGAATGACCATTATAAAAAATGTCAAGAAATAACACATGTAGGAAAAAGTCAAGAAATAAAAGTGTTGAAGAGGATGTGGAGAATAAAAGAACAGCACATTGTTGGTAAAAACGTAAATTGATGCAGCCACTACAGAAAAAAAGTATGAAAGTTCCTCAAATAATTAAAAACACAACTACCATATGGTGCAGCAATTACGCTTTTAGGTATGTGTCCAAATAAAACAGAAACACTCAAATGGTATATTTAGAGGATGCCAGCCTAGCTCAGCTGTTGAGTGCTTGCCTCACAGTGGAGGGTCCAGGGATTCATTCCCAACCCAGCTCAGTGCAAACTTGTATGCTGGACTTGTGGTGCAACTTGTAACTGCTGAGCGGCAAAGATTATTGCCTCCTATGCAAGAACTCACTCCCCTCCCTACCCTCCCCCACCCCTGCCACCACCTCCCCATTTGGTCCACACTTCACACAGCCCCACATCCACCTGTGTAGAATGAAACCAGGTCACAACTAATGATGTACAACTATGGAGACCGCTCTGGGCCCTCCCCCTTTTCTCTCTTGCTCGCTCTCTCTCTCTTGCTCACCTTTCCTCAAAACAATAAGAGAAAACAAACAAACAAACAAAAACAATGATATATTTACCCTCACATTCACTGCAGCACTATTAATAGCCAAAATATGAAAATACCATGCAGGCATTAATAGAGGAATGGATTAAAAAAAATTGTGATATGTATCAACCATAAAAAAAAAAAATCTTGATATTACTGACAGCATGGATAAAACGTGAGGGGTTATACTTAGTAAAATAAATCTGGTAAAAAAAAAGACAACTACCGCATGATTGCTCTTAGATTGGAATTACAAAACGAATAAACAGAACAAGCTTATAGACACAGAGAACAGATCAGTTGTTGCCAGAGGTGGAGGGTGGAGATGAGAGGAATAGGTTTGTTGTTTTTGGTAAATCATGTGGACTAACTTACATTTCAGTTGGTAGTTCTCTACAATTACATCTCCTAACCGTTATTTGATCATTATCTCTATTTGGTATCACACAATAACATGATCCAATATAAATTCACAATTTTTTCATTAAAAATTTAAAATTTATGGACTAAAATAATGCAATTTTTTTTCACTACAATAATAGTTTAAATTTAAATATGCTACATATCACTACAAGCATATTTTATTTGATAGCCTTTAAAATTTAAATGAATTGTTTTTTGAGTTAACTGTCTTAACATATACCCATATCCGAAAGTGTACAAAAGTGCCAAAATAAATTACTACAAATAGGCTTTGTTCAGGTCAGAAAGCTTTGGTGTGATACTATCACTGTGTAATGAATACTAAAAAACGTAACTGTGTTTCACTGAAATAATGCCAACCTCCTATCAGGTCTCTAGGATTGCTTTATTCATTACTCAAAATGAATGATGCCACCTCACGATTTTCTATAAAATCTCAATTTTCTTTGAGAAACTTTTATATGTGTTGACAGATTTGATGCTGCCACTTTATGAGATAACTAAATCAGAACTCATATTGGCATTATGCATGCTAAAATATATTTCTAGAATACTGTTTGCCTTGATTTATGTTTATTCCTCATTTTGTATCATTTTCTATGCATTTGAAGACAACAAATTCAGGGCAAGTTTGACTTCAATGTGTCTGAATGCTATAGACTATATCCAAACTATCCAAACTATCGTATAATATGTAACTGAATAATGCTTCAATGTTTACAAGCATTGCTCATGTTCACTGCCTACACTGTATATTCTATCTGTAAAAAAAAATGGCTTTTGCATATTACATTGAATCTCTAAGTAATATTAAAACATTGGTGTTTTTCTCTGATACAGAACATTACATATTCTTTGTGTATTGGCAATTCATAGTTGCTTAAAAATCCTTAAACTCAAAATGTATCGATTTTTAAAAGCACACATGTAGACATTAATTGAACCTAGAGTATATATTTATTGTTTGGGTAATATTTGTAATATATTACTTAAATGCCTTCTAACAAAATACTTTACACCAAATGTAAGGAAATCTAAGTACAAGACATGCTCCTTTCAATAAATGTACTACCTACTCCAATGGTTATCAATAAGTTGTATACCTCACCATAATATATCTGATTCGTGTCCTTTCATGAGTTATGCTTAGTTGCACAGGAAGAGTTCTCATATTTCAATGGCATTTGGGTAGAGATCAGTCAGGTATTGCCTACTGAATAAAATCTAATCCAGAGGAACATGTAGTATCAAATTAACACATCCCATCACCCACTGAATATGTCTGACCTGACTCATAACATAGAAATCTCGATCTTGTATAGAGGAAGTGCGTTTAGATGAAGTTTGAAGGGAAAGGGTTGTAATGTTCTAAATCATGACTAAGGAGAATTGTAGGGCCTAATTAAAGTAGTGGTCCCCAACCTTTTAGTCAGTAGGGACCGTGTCTGTGGAAGATGATTTATCCATCTCTAGGGATTGGTGGGAGAGGAGAAGGAACTGGTTTGGGGATGATTCGAGCACATTATGTTTATTGTGCGCCTTGTTTCTGTTGTTATATTGTAATATATAATAAGTTAATTATACAACTCACCATAATGCAGAATCAGTGGGAGTCCTAAGCTTGTTTTCATGCAGCTAGATGGTTCCATGAGACAAGTGCGCAGTGCAGGAAACAGGAGTGGATGGAAGTGGTAGATAAAATAATGGGCGGGCCACACGCGGACAAAAATAAGTGTTGAATTCTAATTTAAAGCTTGCCACCAAGTGCAGTTACACAATTGAAGTACATCAACTCACTTCTACTATAAAGCCTGCCACCAGATGCAGCTTAATTGTCACTTACCACTCATGGATAGTTTTGATATGAGTCTGCAAACAATTAATGTATGATGGTCTCTGTGCAGTCAAATCTCTCTGCTCACGTTCATCTGTATTTGCAGTCGCCCCCCAGTGCTAGCATCACCACCTCAGCTCCACCTCAGGTCATCGGGTGCCAGATTCTCATAAAGAGCTACAACCTAGATCCCTCACATGCACAGTTCACAGTAGGGTTCATGCTCCTATGAGAATCTAATGCCGCTGCTGATGTCACAAGAGGTGGCATTCAGGCAGCAATTCAAATGATACGGAGCAGCTATAAATACAGATGAAGCTGAGTTTGTTCACCTGCCACTCACCTCCTGTTGTGCGGCCTGGCTCCTAACAGGCCAGGCACCAGTACCAGTCCACAGCCCTGGGGTTGGTGACCCTGATTTAAGGAATAAATAGCTTGACAAATTGAAGGGTTCATACCACAAAGAAACAAGAAGGTCTATTTGTATACAAAGAGTAGAGTATAGAACTTTCTTAGATTTCTTGAAAATCTGCACATGAAAGGATCATAAAAAAAAAGATGTGATCTTCCGTATGTTTTCACTTAATGAGATAAAATTGGGATAGTCTCCTATCCTCATGTGTGAGTGAGAAAGGGGGAAGTCTGATTCAGTGATAATATGAAAAGCTATATAGTTTTCTTTTATGTAGTTCTAGGCTTTGGTGATGATAAAGTGAGTAGAGTGGAAAAACTGCTTGTGAGAGATATTTTTAAAAATAAATTTATAGAGAAGATTAGATTTAAGAATAAATAATTAAAAACACAGAGAGGGTTTGAGATTGAATTTAGGGTTGCCATGAATAAATATAAATAAATAATTGAAAGTATTATGTCCAAATGGGTGATTAACAGATGCCTAATCCTGAAGCTGGTGTTTGGAAATGGTAGACTTGCTCAACATCCAGTATAATGTATATTTCTTAAACATTTATATTTATTATTTACATAGGGTCTGGAAAGTCTGAATGAACGGCAAGAGAATAATGTCTTTAAAATATGTTTACAGGGGCATTTTTACATAATTATATAATGTATATTATATATTATATAAATATATTATATATCCACCCAGAAGTGATCTGTGTGGCACAACAATTCAACCCAGCTTTTGGAACAAAACATGTCCCAATGTCTTAGGTGTTTTCATTTCATCTCTTTCTCTTTCTCACTTGTTCTCTTTCTCTCTCTCTCTTTCATTAACTCTATGTTGTGTAGATAAAGAAATCCCAAAAACATTAGGGATAGTCAGCTAAATTTTTATTTGACTTTCAAATGAAGTTGAACAGTTACACAATATAAAACAATGATGAAAAAAGTGCTACTTTGTTCATTCTCCCTCTAGAAGTATACTAAATGGGCTAGGGTTTACAAGTTCATTTATTAGAAAAAAAAAGTTGAAAAATTTAGTGTTTCCAAAATAGATTGGTTATCTCTGCTTAGTATTGTGTGTGTACATGTGCATGAGACTGTGTACGTGTCTATCATTATGAATCAAAGATTGGTGAGTTTTAAGTTGTCCACCTATATATATAATATTCATAAAATCTATATGGGTTGCACATTGTGTTCTGTTACACACTTTAAATGGATTAAAAAATATATTAAAGGGAAAAGGTACTTTTTATATGTACCCTGGGGTTCCTCAGAGTATGTAGGCATGGTGAAATTAATAAACTTTTTTTGAAATGTAAAAATTGATTACATTCACCTCTGTCTCTGTAACAAAAAAAATAAACTTTCAAAATAATTATGTAGGATTCAAAGTGAACTCTCCTGAAGATCAAAAAGATAATTTTTTTTTTTTGTAAAGTGGCAAGTTAAATATATTACCTTAACTTTACAATGACTACTGTCTCAAGGATGGCAGAGTTTCATCTTTGTATGCTTGGATGGTTGGGTTCAGCTCACTAAAATTTGTTAAGCTGCTTCAGTGATTAATGCAAAAAAGAAGTCCTCTCATGTACTCCATATATTTGGGGTAGTAACATGTGCATTTGCTGACCCCAAGTTAATTCACTTATAAAGCATTTCCTTTCATAGAACTATTATATATTGAATAATATTTCACACTATAAAAGATAAAAAAAAAAGGTTCTTATAAGCTGAGGAGCTCAGCAAAGAGAATAACAGCATAATAATCTGTGACCCAGAAGCAAGACATGGAGAAGAAAAAGAACACAGCCTTTTGAGAATAAGTGGAAATGTTCAAACGTGTGAGAGAATATAAGTGAAAGAAACTAACATATCCATAGAATACTATTTATCAGGCATTAATATCAAGGGTAGGCAGGTTCCATCTAAGAACCTTTCTCTGTGGACCTCACGCCCACAGTCTTACTATATTTGCCTTATTTCCTCAACTAAAAATCTACTTTACAGTCTCTCTTCATCTACAATTTTTCAAAATAAAATCACCTGTGAGGGCTGCTTCCCTTGTTCCATTTTTGTTCTTTCCAAGCCTTTCTTCTTTTACTTTAACACACATCCCTGATAAAATTATTTTTTAAAGGTTACCAATACTCTCCAAATTACCAAATTTGATAGCTGCTTTATCATTGTACTTAGACCACAGTATTTCAGTCTTAGCGATCTATTTGTAAAAAGCTTTCTTTATTTTCATCCATGGAAACTTATTCTTTTCAAATGTGGAATTTTTTAGTCTTTTACCAGTTTATTTTACATTTATATATATATATATATATATATATATATTTTATTTTTTTATTTTTGACAGAGAGAGAGAGCTAGAGCGAGAGATACAGAGACAGAGAGAGAACTGGACTGGGGGAGCTCCCAGTTCATCACATGGTTCCACACGGGCCGGGGCCGGGATTCGATTCCCGGTCCCCGGCGCTGCAAAGTGAGCGCTTAGCCCACTGAGCCATCCCGGCTTCCCCTACATTTTTTTAACACTGTTTATTTAGCTATAAACATTTGACAAGATCCTTATAAACATGGAACATTCAAATGTCCTTCATGAGCTCATAGTTCATTTGGGTTGTTAGAAATACAAAGTTGCTCCTACATGTCATTGTTATCAACCAATGTTAACCCAATAAATTTGACAATTAAAAAAAAAAAGAAATGCAAAGTTGTACAATGATTACATGAAAAAATTAACTTACTACTGTAAACTGGCCTTGATTATAAAATAAATTTGACCAAACATTTGAAATATTGCTATCTGTTCCTCCATAATATTTAGAGAAAAATATATTTTGATAGAATAGTGAATCTTGCCTATCTCTGAAAATAAATACAACCCTGTTTGAGGGAATAGTAGCACAGTTTCCTATAGAACTTTACATCACTTGTCTACTTTGGATACCATTTCTGGAGGCACTTTTAAAAGTTCCAAGTACTCATTTACAATTTGGAGAGTATCTATGCTTAAAAATTTGACCAAAGTTATGTTTCTCTAAAATTTTTTAACCTACACGTAAATTTTTGTCTACTTTCTAAAAATAACTTTAAATTAAACAACTTACATAAATATTGATGCACTTAAAGAAAAAATAAGAAAAATAATTCAATATCAGAAATCCAGTATATGACTAACATTGAAAAATTGGTGTTTTCATTACTTCTCTAGTTTGCAAGTAATTCAAAAAGTTTTCTCAAGGATGGCTTAATGAGGTCAAGTGGACTGATTAGTGGAAACAATAGTACATTAAATACATATAATGATCTATAATTTATAAATCACTATTAGTTTAAACCTCATACATAAGATTTAAAAAGGTATATTGAAAAATCAAGAAACATATGACTTTACTTATATGTGGAATATAAAACTGAAAGCAACAAAGAAACAAAAATTTATGGACATGGTCAATAGTTTAGTGGTTTCCTGAGCGTAATGGGTGAGGTGGGTAGGAGAAAAGGGGCCACCAAATAGGTGATGATAGAAAAACTGACTCTGGGTGCTGAGCACGCAATGCAACACATAGTCAATGTCATGTAGAATTGTATACATGGAACCTATGTAATTCTTACACACCAGTGTCACCCCAATAAATGTAACAATTAAAAAAATAAAAAGAAATTGAGCCTCATTAAATTTGAATGATGTGTTCAAAGTAATACAATCAAATGAGGGAACAATATATAAGACAAGTGTGTCCCTTTTTTGTTGTGTGTTCTTCTCATTACTCTTTGACATCCTCAGTGATATTTTTATAGAAGAATAAAGTTATCAAAATATTATTTCTGGTGAATGTAAGGCTACCCTTGATGAAACAAAATGGGATGTAGTTTTAAAAAAAGTTTTACATGGATAAACCTGAAATATGAACATTTCAAATAGTTTATAGTTACCTTTTAAAAATAAATTAAATGTTAAAGGTTCATGGCCAGTCCTTAATTTCTTTGAAATAATTGAACCTTTGGAACTTGTGAGCATACTATAGCATTTATTTAAATCTTACAGTTTAAACTGGTGCTCATTCCAAAAACAAGGCAAAATAAAATCCTGAGCAGTAATCGTTTTAACTATAGTGAAGGAAATCATTGATAAACAATGAACTACTACCTGCTATGCAAAAAGGTACAGTTTCACAGATACAAATATTATTTTAAAGACTTATAAAAAAAGAAAGTACCAGGAATATCAGGATAGCTCAGCGGTTGAGCACTTGCCTTGAAATATCAATCATCTGGGCTTTGATTTCTGGCTCTGGCACATGCAAATCCAGATGCTGAATTGTGGTGTAACTGGAAACTTCCAAGGTGGCTCAGCAGCTAGTTTTTGCCTCCCATGCAGGATTCCTCTAGTTTATTTTCTGCCCCACACGATCCCACACGCCCCCGTGTGGAATAAAAGCCACATCACAAATAACTACATACAACTTTGGAGACTGCTCTAGGCCCTCCCCCTTCTCTCTGTCTCTCTCTCCTATCTTCTCTCAAAATACATCTTTAATAAGAGTACGGATAATTTATTTCAAAACATGAACATTACTTTGTGGTATTACTCATTATAATAATGAGATATGCATTAATGAGAAAATATGAATTTTAATAATACCATTCAGTTGTTAAGATATTTACTATTTAACTCAGAACTTTATACAATTAAGAACTAACTAAATAATGACTAAATTTTTATGGCATCCCATAAACTCATTAAATATATTAAAATGTAAGTAAATAAGCACGGTAGCATTGTAACAGATAATCTTTTAGCACAGTTGCCTTTTAATTTTTTTTTTTTAACAATACACCTCTAGCAGTAAAAAGCTTCTGAAACCAGGGCCTCAATAACTTTACCTAATTAATATATTATATCCATGTATTATTAAAACTGCTGTACTTTGTCTATTATAAAACAAATGTAAAGTAGAAATGAGTAAAATTTTCTTGCTATAATTAGATAGTACATGCTCTGCTTTAGAGACTACTACTCTGATATCAATATTTACAACAATATTTAACAATAAAAAATGTATTATAAGCTATTGTTTAGGCCTAGACTATGTAAAAGATGTGAGAGAGACTCTTTTAATCTTAAGCCATTTGTGAAAATTTTCACCTGAAAATAGATGAGAGAGTTTAATATTTTTATGAAGATATTTTATAGCTGATGAACTTATGTTTGGTAAAACAGAAATGACCCTTGCAAGACAAACAAAGAAGTATGGATGTTTTGAAATATAGTGCCTAGGACCTCAAACAACTCAGCAAAGAATATCTGAGTAATCCTTCATGAGAAAAGTTATAGTATTTGATTATCATCAGTTTACAAATGGAACAAATAAAGCCTAAGGAAGTTAACTGCATTGTCTGAAAGTTGACTTAATGACATATGACCATCTTAAAAGCAGTGAAATAGAAATAAAAAACAAGGGTTCCTGTGTCTCAGACCAGTGAGTGCTCTTTTACACCTTACTACATAGAAGAATGAGTCAATTCTTAAACTTCATTAAGAATACAAAAGTTTAAAATGCCTTTATATGTTGATCTCAGCATAGGACAATTGTAGAATTTGATTATCAACGTAACTTCCATGAAAGTATCATGTGCCAAAAGTAATGTAAACTTCTAAGTCAACATTTCTTTTTTCTTAATTTTTAGAAATTTATTTTTAATTGCCATTGACATACAATGTTATATTGCTTTCACGTATACAAGACAACATAGTAATTAGACAATTATATGCCTCACAATATGAAAAACCCAATAAGTTTATTGTCCATCTGACACCATACACAGTTATTACAATATTATTAACTATATTCTCAATGCTGTATTTTGCATCCTTGTGACTATTTCAAATATAGTTGACATTCAATATTATTTTATATTTGTTTCAGGTGTACAATATAGTGGTTAGATCTTTATATATTATAATTTATGAAGTGATCCCCCAATAGATCAGTCTAGTACCCACTTATAAGTCAACATTTCTTTATTAATTTAGAAAGTCCCTTTGTATGTATTCCTCATTGTGTAGTTATTTCAAAGAAAATCCATCTGTAAAGTGAAATTGAATGTAAGACTTGGTTTCTAACCAGTACACATATTAGAAGATAAAGTTACACTCGCTTTTTGGCTGCTAATATTGCTTTTTCTGATCCACTTTCTGCAACTATGTTTACACTCTGAAGTCTGGGGAATACATGATTTACCTGGTATACGAATGAGATAAAGGTAAAAAAAGGAACGTAAAAACAGAAAGGTAAAAACAGAACAATGATGTTTCTGCTTACAATCTATTGGCGAGACTACCCTTCTTGTAGACAGTGATTCAGATCAACATCGGGAACACATGTAGAAAATGATTACAACATTGTCCTTGGTACAAAGTTTGAGTAATAACTGCCTGTATTTGTAAAAGATTATCATGAAAACACATGTATGTATGCACATGCATGTGCCCACACACACACACAAACAACACTGATATTTTCTACATTATTCATTGTACTTTAAAAGTACAGAGACATTGTCAGGTCATAAAACAAGCCAGGATGGCTCAGCAGATTCAGCGCTCACTTTGCTGTCCTGGGGACCAAGGATCAAATCTCAGCCCCAACCCGTGCAGACCCATATGCTGAACTGAGGTGTGCTTCCCATGCAGGAGGCCCCCAGTTCGGTTCCTATCCCCCGGTCCGGCCCCTGGCTCAAGGGGACGTGCCTCCTATGCGGGAAGCCCCCAACCCAGTTTCCACCCTGCGTGGCCCCGCCCACCTGTGTGGAACGAAATCATGTCAAAAACTGACAAAGTTCAACTATGGAGACGGCTCTGGGCCCTCCCCTTTCTCTGTCTCTGTCTCTCTCTGTCTCTCTCTGTCTCTCTCTGTCTCTGTCTCTCTCTGTCTCTGTCTCTCTCTGTCTCTGTCAAAAATAATAAAATAAATCTTTAAAAAAATAAAATAAAACAAGCTACACTGCCTCAATGCTACACCACACACACCATATAGAGATGACCAAAGGAGACCATCATTCTTGACAAAAGCCCTGTCGTAAGTGTTTGCTGGGACAGTGCTGTCAGGCTACCATCAGTAAAGTAAGTCAGCATCATTGCACACATTTCAGATTTGCAGTCTGTGGCTACCCTACACCATTCCTCCAATTCCTACCACTGTAGTGCTTAGAAAAATGGAGAAAACAGATTCTCGGTCAGAGTATCAGCATTATCTCATCCTCATTTATTTAAGAAAATACGGGGGAAGCCGGGATGGCTCAGTGGGTTAAGCGCTCACTTTGCAGCCCCGGGGACCGAGGATTGAATCCCAGCCCGGCCTGTGATGACTCATATGCTGAACTGGGGAGTGCCCCCAGTTAAGTTCTCTCTCTGTCTCTGTATCTCTCTCTTTCTCTCTGTGTCAAAAACAATTTTAAAAAATTAAAAAAAAGAAAAAGAAAGAAAATAGAATGTAGACTACCATCTTTACACCAGCATTTGAGAACAACCCTTTCCAATGGAATATGTAAGTCATCATCAATTTGACGGCTTTAATGGCAGCATGGCAGATTGCATTTTTCGCTTATACTTTTGAACCTATAGATATTTACATAATGATGAATATAAGTTTAATATATAAATAAAGTGTTATAAAAACTGAGGCAATCTATTTTTTTAATGTAGCATAGAGAAATAGTTCCTTATAGGAACATTAGTCCTCCTATAGCTTGCATAGAAGAAAATTTTAAAATTATATCATTACTGTCTTATAGCTTCTCTTTCTCTCTTTGCTTCTCTTCATATTTTCTTCTTCCTCTCACTTATGAAAATCTTTCCATTGAATTAGTGACAATATATCTATTAAAATAAATCTTATGTGAATCTCATATGAATTAGGTTATCTAGAATTATAGAGGAAGCAAGGATGGCTCAGCAGGTTAAGTGCTTGCTTTGCAGCAAATCCTGAACTCAAACTGTATAGACCCATATGCTGAACTGGGGTGAGCTTCCCATGTGGGAGGCCCCCAGACCCAGTTCCTACCCTGCACAGCCCCCCCCCCCCCCCCCCGCCAACCTGTGTGGAGTGAAAGAAACCATGTTGAAAACTGATGACATACAACTATGGAGACTGCTCTGGGCTCTGCCCCTTCTCTCTCATTCTGTCTGTTTCTGTCAAAAACAAAATAAATCTAAAAAAAAAAGAATTATAGGGGTGTGCTAACATAATCATTCATTTTATGATGGCTTAATTATAAGTTACAAAGATTACATGTTGGACTAATTAAAGCCATAGGAATACAGGCCTAAATTTTACATTTTTATTTTATCTAAAATTTCATGAAAATATATTAATCTAAAATAAAAAATGAATTATATCCCTTATAGATAAGAATAGGTAAGCATATAATTTAGCTATTAGATACTTAACACATATGTGTGTACACCAAATCAAAAGCAGATTCTGTAAAGTTCCCCATCTAATAAATAGTCTACTTTGTAGGGATGACAGCGTACCAGGGAAACTGCAAGTCATAAAGTTCAAATTACTTATTCTCTGTTATGTAAAGTGTTCAAGCTGAAACTATTCTACAATATTATGTTTCTATACTGTTGTTGGCTTTGTAACATTAAAAACCTAATAGTTTTTCAGCTGTAGAAAGAGGATCTCATGACCCCATCTTGCATGCAAAAACCTATAAACCATAAAATTGAATGACTCTATAAATAAATTCCTGAAGAAATGTGAAAGAGTATATATTGGTAATTTATGCATCTTTAAACATACGTAAAAGAGTGAACTCCAGGGATGTGGTTAGATAGAGGAATCTTCTAGCATGCTCAACAATCCAACTATTATTTTTGTTCACTCTAGCGTTACATGCTACATTCTCAGGACTCATATAGATGATGAGCTGTGATTAATGCTGGTACTTAATTTCTTTTCCCTGCCTCCCCCCCCCATGACCCCCACATCTCCATATCAAAATTCTCTATGTGGCACTTTTAGAGGAACTCTGAGAAAGAGAAATTGCATTATGTTAATTTGATTTCATGTATCAATAGCACATTATTCATCATAAAAATATTTGATCCAAGAAAGCATACACCGATCTGTATAGTGGGTAGCATGTGTTAGAAAGAGAAAGAGGGAGAGAGAGAGAGAAATAGGAGAATTAGCAGCAAGAGTACATGTTCATTTTTGAGCAGAATCTAACAGTTTCTAAGTTCTCTTTTATTTTTGTCTTTATTTTAAATCATTAGTTACTTGATACCTTATATGGAGATTTTAATATTTCATAGTTTGATACATTGTCCAGGTTTCCTTTCTGTGCTCATGTATTTAGGGCTAATTGAGGTTTCTGAATGCAAACAATAGCAACACAAAAAAAGAAATGGTGCTTTGAACCATTCTTTAAATAGAACATAGGAATCTTGTTTAGATATATAATCAACTTTAAAAAATCAAATTTTATTTTCTTCCTCATCTCTTGATGTTACCACAAATCATAAAAAAATAAAAATAAATAAATAAATAAGAATCACAAATTCTTCATGTTTCACAAACAATAAGTAAAAAATGGTATTTTTTGCCTGCTTAACTCTGTAGTTCTTTTTCTCCCCATTTGAGTTTTATGATTTTCACACGTGCCAATTCTTTTGAAAAGTGTGTTTCTTATAATTGCTCAAATAAAAATCCCATCAAAAATATTTGCTCAAGTTTTAATCGGGAGAAGTAATAAAATTATAGCTATATAATGAAATACTACACTTGATTTTATCCAAAAGTCTGAGAAGTGATGCTATGTAATGAGATAAGACAATTCCATCATTTTTACTTCCAATTGGATAAAAAAAAATTTAATAACAAGCATATGATCAATATATAAAAGTTTCTTGTTCATAAATTTATAAAATATATAAATATATAAAAGTCTCTTGTTCATAAATTTGCAAGGACTAGATTGCATGATAATGATGTACAGTTACCTAGACTTCTTATATTTTTCAGAAATAATGATCTCATATTATAATTATACATTTTCATGGTTGGAGTATGTTCCTGTACAAAAGTAAATTTTAGGGGGTTACTGTCTCTATTTTTAATATATTTTTTAAAATTTTTCCATAACAGTTGACATACACTATTATATTAGTATTACACACACAGTGTAGTAATTAGACATTTGTATAATTTATGAGGTGATTATCCCCATAAACCTAGTACCCATCTACCACTGTACATAGTTATAATATCATTGACTATATGCCTTATACCAGACTTGGCCAGTTGTTTTGGGGACACAGGCTACTTCTCCAAATGCTAAGGTCCACTAGCTATTATTTTTATTATTCACACAATCACCTTAAAATGTCTTGGCAGTCCATTGGTGGCCCTTGATTGACGTCTTGCCTAGCCCTGCCTTAGCTATAATTTACATTCTGATGACTATCATGTAACAACCAATTTTTGTTTTTTTATTAATTGTTAAATTTATTGGGGTGACATTGTTTGGTAAAGATTACATAAGTTCCAGGCATACAATTCTACATTACATCGTCTATGTGTTGGAAAACAAAATTTTATATTCCATGAGAAAATAGATTTAAATCCCTCTTTAGTTTGTCTTTTGTTTTTTAACATAATTTTCTTTCATTTGTTTTTTTTTATTTTTTTTAACCAAGGTCCTCATTAAGCTACTGAAAACATAACATTAAATCTAGAATTTTGTGACAAATCTTAAAAAATTAATTCTAAGTCACAGATACGTGTTCACAGTTGAATACACCTACCGTAATCTCAAGAGTACTGATTATAGAAAGCGATATTATGATTCAAAATTGGTTTTATCAAGGTTGGTTAGAAAGACTAGAAAGCAGTCTTCATGGAGGAGTTAAACACTGTGGCCATAAAAATAGAAAGCACTGGCTAAATATTTATTAACATAAAACGAGGCACACTCTTGTAATCTTCTTACCTAGATCATTGAGGTTCCTTTGAAATCATCTCCTGGACACATTCACCAGTCATCTTCTGAGAACTATTCCTAAAGGTATTAAAGATCAAAACTGACCACACCATGTCCAGTTTTAGGCACTCTCTTGTTTGTTTGCTGAATGATAAAATCTAAATTTTTAAGTGAACAAAATAAAGGTAATTTTCATTTTTACTCCAGCTAAATTATTAGTTCTGCTTCTATGTAATTCCCTTACCAACTCCGCAACATTCAACTGAGTTGGCATTTCTGCTGATACACCTTGCTTGGCTCCACAAGCTAGATATTATGACTATGTTCAGTGTTTCTCAACTTGAAGTTAGATCTATATTATAAAACCTAATATGTATTATATGCACGCATGTGCGCGCATGCGCACATGCACGCGCGCGCGCGCGCGCGCACACACACACACACACACACACATCTGTTTGTTAATTTCAAAGACCGTCAGTGGTACAGTGAGATTGGAAATATATTTACCTTCCTATTATATGAACTAGTCCTATTGTCTAACGTTTTAATAAAAGTCTTCTGGCAGTGGCCTTGTTGATGGGAAGATGGTGTCCTTCAAAGCTAGCTCAGGTCAAGGGTGAGAGGAATGAAGATCAAGATACGAGAAAGAAGAAAGTACTACACTGTAATATTGTCTACCTTCCATCTCACTGGCTTTCATAGTAATGCATACAATATCTGGAGAGCTGTGAGAAGTAATCTGAATATTTAAAAAATTCATAAAACGTACCTTGTGCATAAATGTGCTATCTTAAAATATCAATTGAGTGTGATATTCTGTTACTATTTTATTTTGAATACTTTCAATTAGCCCTCAAATCTTCAAAGCAGAGCTTATGATTAATGTGAATTTGGAACAGGAGATTTTAAAGATAAAATGCTTTTTAAAAATTATGAGAGTTTCCATAAAGAACTGAAAATAACGAGCCCGACCTTACATGGAGGTGTATTTTCTATTATTGGGGTCTATTTAACGAACTCATTCCCTTTCCAGAAATAAAATAGAAAAGAGCCAACTAAAAATCAACTCACCATGACTGAGGTTGCTAGTTTCAAACAAGCAAGCACAGGCACAATATGATTATGAGAAGCCATAGTATTCAGGACATACAGCTGAATCCCACATAAACTGCCACCCTAAGGGAAATGTTAGATGCCCTACTCAGAGGGATTTACAGCAATCCAGTGATATGTGATTCTGGGGTGAGGTGGATCCCGTGTCCAAACACTAGGTTTTCATAGCCACAAATTGCGCTAACACCTCAGCTCACTACTTCTAAACAAGTTTTCAATAATGACAACGTTTATACTGTTGGGCATTTAGGAAAATAGAACACTTGACACTATTACGAATATATATTTTTTTGAAAACAGAACAAAACAAACAAAAGCATGAAATCACCCCTATGGAAAGAAAATTGAAAACTGAAAAGAAATGTTGTACATGATGTGATGCAATGCATTAGTGCAAGATGATCACTAGCAGAATGTATTTATTGCTGTTTATGGCTGTACTCAGTAACTAAATTTGAAAAATAAGAACAAAAGAGTTAACAAATTGTTTTATTCCCCTGATTCACGAATACTGATATATAAATCTTTAATAAGTGTGTAGCTATTGAATTATATTTAGATTGTGTACACATATATACACTTAGACATACATATTTATTGCACATATACCCAGAATTCTTTTTGTAGAAAACTACCATTCCACTATATTAGAAACACAAGGGTTATCTTTCACAATGGGACAACATAGTTAAACTTGTGAAATTGGAATCTACTTATGTAGTCCCTATGTGTCAGAAACTGACTTTGCATTGTGTACCTCAGTAATCAGCTGCTTTATGAAATTCCACTAAGTCCTGAGTCAAAGAATGGAAGAAGAAAGGAAGAAAGGAAGGGAGGGAGGAATAGAAACAGGAAAAGAATCTTTAGTCATGAATTTGAGTAGCAAATGCCGTGAAGACACAGATAAACGGGAATATTCCTCAGCAGATATAAATTGGAGCATAACTCAGGAAGAATTCAAATTTCCCACAAGAAAACACACAAGAGTCAGACTAGACCACTGATCGCACAACCCCATCTCTAATTCCAAGGGGTCAGAAAATTTTCCCTACACCAGAGAAGGTTTCATCATCTCTTAAGGGATTCTAACACTGAACTTTTCAAATCAGTATCCCGAATGATCTTTGTACAACAACAGTGAGTGAGATATTAGCTAAGAAGTTTTTCAGGCATGAGAAAGATGGCTGAATCTTTTTAGTATATCATACTACTAAAATAAAACATTTTTAGTCTGTGAACGTGTAACTATTTTCATAATTTACATTCCTGTGTTTCCATATCTCTTTTCCATTTGGAAAAGTGCAACTTTTAACACAGAAAAATCTCAGCACCTATTTTATCCTAAGAATGATTGCCCTACGGATATACTGCTTCTGTTTTTTTCTCATGTTTCCTGCACGACAAAGAGACAGAGGGTTTATCTTTCTCTAACTTTTAGTAAAAAAAATTTATTTTTTCTGAGTCCAATAAAAAAAATGCCCCATTATTTGCAGACATCACTAACCATTTTGGCATTTTCTAGGAGTGATACCCACTTATTATCTTTGGGGCACCCACCTGGCTTTGTGCTGTTAAATCACTTATACCCACAGTGAGACAGGATACCATTTGACTCCCAGTCTTTCCCAACCGTGCAATAATAAAGCATGTTAATAACAGGACCATTCTGTCACGATTCATGATTTCTGGGCTTCTGTGTTGGTATTAGTGGAAGGTGCAATTATCTCTGGAAAAGCCTTGCACTAATGTACCTCTACATCGGTTTCACAATGACAGTACTGTGATCTGAAGAAGCTCCTAATTAGCAGGGAGAAGACCAAAACTATCGTAACCTGCAACCTTGAGCAATTGTCATTTTTGTTTTCAGAGTTATATTTTTATTACCAAAAGCAGGTGGATTTTTTCGGTCTGACTTATCTCACTTAATAAGGTG
Source organism: Craseonycteris thonglongyai (assembly GCA_004027555.1). Classification (NCBI taxonomy): domain Eukaryota; kingdom Metazoa; phylum Chordata; class Mammalia; order Chiroptera; family Craseonycteridae; genus Craseonycteris; species Craseonycteris thonglongyai. The sequence goes on along the minus strand of PVKE010008926.1, from coordinate 15,535 downwards.
AACTCAAGGTCCATCCGCGGTTGTCAGAAAGGGCAGCATTTCATTTTTTCAAGAACCATATGACTTCACTGTTATGTGGAATATAAAACTGAGAATAACAAAGGAACAAAAACTCTCGTGGACATAGTCAATAGTTTAGTGGTTGCCTGAGGGTAAGAGGCAAGGGGGTGGGAGGCGCAGGAGAGAGGGGGCATCAAACGTATTGTAATTGAAAGAACTGACTCTGGGTGGTGAGCACATCATGAAATACATAGATGATGTCATGTAGAATTGTACACCTGGAACCTATGCAATTTTTACCTCAATACATTTAGCAATTAATAAAAATGAAATTTATTTAAAAAACAAGGTTGATTGACTACATATTTTATATAAAATATTTAACTTTAAAATATGTAAAAATGGAGACTGTTGACTATTGCTTCTGCTTTGTGAGCTGAAGGAATAAAAGGTCTCTAAGTCAATTTAACAGCTTAAATTTTCTAACATAGACGTAAGATACTGGGTCTTCCCTAACCTATGTAAACATGAGAATGAAGTATATTTATCTTCTCCACAAACATTTTTTTGAGTGAATAAAGTGGGGTTTATTTATAAAATGGAACAATATTCAGAACAAAGAAATTCAGCAGGATACATGCTCCAACATGGAAAATAGGTGCTAAGTGGAAGAAGCCAAGAACACTGGATCACAAATTATGATTCCATTTATATGAAATGTCCAGAATAGGCAAATCTGTAGCGACAGAAAAGATTAGTGGTGGCAAAGGCAGGGGATGGAAATAAGGGAACTAGGGAGTGACTGCAAAGGGACTAAGATTTATTTTAGGAAGGACAAAAATGTTCTAAAATTAGATTGTAGTGAGCATGGCATGATCTTGTGAGTAGACTAAAAGCACTAAAACGTATATTTTAAATGGGTGAATTGTATGGTATGTGAATTATATCACAATAATATGATGGTTTAAAAAAACAATCATAACCAAATATAATATGTAAGCCTTTTTCTGGATCCTGAACCAAGTATTATACGACATTTTTGAGACACTGGGGGGCATTTTAACATTAGACTGGGTATTAGATGAATACTGAAGATGAATTTAAAGATCATTGCTATTTTTGTTGGCTTTAGGATGGATCTGCAGTAGTAGGTCTTAAAAAAAAAATTGTTAATGATTTGCAGAGAAAATCTGGGAGGGCACGTCCAGGTTCTTGCTACATTAAGACTTGGGTAATGATGCCTGGTCAATCTGCAATCTACCTGCAAACAAAGGTCGTAAGCACCCTTCCTGGCACTCAGGGATTGGGGCTGTGCATCAGCAGAACTCTGGCCCCCATAAGAGACTCCCAAGTCTGTCATCAGGAAGGATCTAAGAAATATCCACGCAGTCGGGACTTAGAGGTTCTATCGTCAAGCAATGGACGATTGAGAGAACTGGAAGGCACCATGTCACAAAAGGGCAAGGGGAGTCACAGAGAGGTGAGGTGACTTAGCTGAAGTCACAGGACTTGTTAATATAATCACAGGGAGCTTACCGTGTACCAGATGAACAGCAGATCCACTTAGCACACAGCTGTTGCAAACATTTTAATGGGACACAAATTAGTTCATAGAACATAAAGAACACAAAGGGATTTTATTGCTGAAAGAAAAGAAAGACTGATACTGGTAATCATAATTGTGTATCCCACTGTCTATAACTCTGACATATAACTACTTTCAGGAGAAAATGGGACAAAAATTAAGATTGTTTGCACATTTTTCATAAGTTGAGACAGGTTATTAAGAAAAAGGAAAATTTCCAGTGTAAAAAAAAATTAAATATTTTGAAAAGATTAATAGTTTTCATAATCAAATATTGAGAAAAATATATAAAAAGGGAGTGTTCAAACTTTTGGCTTTCTTGGGCCACATTTAAAGAAAAAGAATTATCTTGAACCACACATAAAATACATTAACACTAACAATAGCTGATGAGCTAAAAATAGAGAAAAATCACAAACAAAATCTCATAATATTTTAAGAATATTACAAATTTGTTTTGGGCCTCATTCAAAACCATCCTCGGTTGCATGTGACTCACAGGCCATGGATTGGACAAGTTTGCTGTAAAATGTACTATTCTAGTGTATAGTTATATGAGTTTTGACATTTACTTATATCAGTCAAAATCAAGATAAAAATATTCCATTATTACCAATAATAATAGCGTACTGTATTTCTCTTTAAAAGCATACCCTTTACATTTTCTGCTGCTGACAACCATATTTGCTGTCCATATAATTTTACACTTTCTGCATATTATATAAATACATGGAGGTTTTTGAGTTTGGCTTCCTTACTTCAGCATAATGCATTTAAGATGCAACTATGTTGTTGCATGCACCCATTGTTTGTCACTTTTTATGCCTGAGAAACAAACAAACAAAAACATTGTATGGGTTCACCATGGTTCATTCATTCATTCAGCAGTAGCAGGTTATTTGGTTTGTCCAATTTGGGGTGATTGTGAATAAAGGTCCTATTAATAAAACATTTGCAAACAGGTTGTTATATTTTGTTGGTTAATTACCTGGGAGTTAAATTGCTGAGTCATGTTTAGTGTATTAACTTAATCAGAAACATACAAACTCTTTTGCAAAGTGCTAATACATTTCCGTCCCACTGCAATGTAAGAAAATTATGCATGCTTCACATTTTGCTAGTACTTGATATTGTCACTTTTTTCTATTTTTATTCTAGCCATTATATTCAGGTGTCTTTTTACTTTTTCTTCACATTTTTGCAATAATTTCTTATATATGTTTTCAAAGATTTATTTTATTTATTTTTTGACAGAGAGAGAGACAGAGAAAGAGACATAGAGAGACAGAGACAGAGATAGAGTGTGACAGAGAGAAGTCCCCAAGGCTGAAAAGTGAGCGTTCAACCCCCTGAGCCATCCCAGCTTCCCTATGATGGCTTATACTGATTTCATTTTATGATTATTTGCCGTGTATATATAACTTGGTGAAGTATCAATTCAGATAATTTGGCTATTTATTTACTAAGTTGTTTGTTTTCTTATAATTAAAAAACATTTTTTTTCTTGTTTCAAAAGGTGAGAGAGAGAGAGAGAAGGGAGGAGGGCCCAGAGCAGTTTCCATAGTTGTACATCATTAGTTGTGATGGGATTTCATTCCACACAGGTGGAGGAGGGGCTATGTGGAGTGGAAACCAAACCTGGGCCCCCAACATGGGAGGCAAGAACCTTCATCACTGAGCCATGCTGGTAGGTACCACTTGCACCACAGTTTAGCCGATGACGTTGCATTGTGCAGGGCGTGGAATCGAGACCCGGACCTCGCCATTGCAACACAAGCACTCAACCTGCTGAGCTGTCCCAGCGTCCTTCTTATTATTGATTTCTGTAATTCTGTATACGTTCTGGACACAAGTTCTTGATGAGATATGTGTTCTGCAAATTTTATTCTCTAATCTATGTATTTTTGACAATGTTTTCATGAGGTGTAGTGCATTTAATTTAGAAAAAAAATAATTATCAAATGTCTACAATACATTATGCCCTTTTATCAGAATTAGGCATAGATGGATATATTTTACTAAAGTGTGAATGCCTTAGAGCAGGGGTCTCCAAACTTTTCAGCCAGTGGGCTACATTACCTATCAAACAGCAGTTTTGGGGCTGACTTGAGGTCCAAATAAAAAAGAATCAAAACATAGATGTTGTTTTTAATTATTTATTTAATATTATTTTATTCAGATGTAAAGGTCTCCACGGGCCAGATGAGAGGGTCGTAGTTTGGAGACCCCTGCCTTAGAGCATTGCAATTGTATTCAAATAGACCTACTTACATAGAAAGTAAATAACTTTTACACTTTCAGTACATTTGTGAAAGTCTAAGTTTATTTTTTTGGTATAAATCTTTGGTTTAATTATCATGACTCCTTCAAACAGTTTCTATCAGTATTATGGTAGAATATAAGTGAAAGAGGGCTTAGCAGAACATTTTAAATAAATACATACATAAATAAATAAACAAATAAATGCTGATCATTGCTGTCTTCTGCCCATCCAGCTCAAGAGTAGGAGAAATAAAGAACACATCACTAATTCATATGTTCATTCACTAATCTATTCATTAAAAATACTAATTCAGGAATTCCTGTGTATGGAAAAGTGCCAGCTGTTAAGAATTTAATGATAAGCAGAAAATCAATTTAAAAGTGATAGATAGCAGTTAGAAAAAGACCATATCCATATTTAGATTTGAAGATCAGTGAAAACTCCTCTGGAGAAGTAATATTTGACCTAAGAATGATTTAATTATCAAGAGTTAGTCACTCATAGTGCCTTGGAATGATCATGGAAATGGTCACTTTAGGTATAGGTGACATCATTTACAATGACCCTTCCTGAAGAAGAGCATAATACACAGGGAATTGATGAGAACCAGGATGATTACAGCATAGAAGATATAGGAGAGGAATATTTTGAGGATGAAGTAAAGATTGTGCAAAACCTTGTATGTCTACGAACCTGGCTCTATGATAGAATACAAATGCCTTCAACTTTCTTATGGCCATCTTTTCAAAAAACATGGGCCTACTCTATGACATTCCAATTAGAATAGGGTGAGAAAATTTAACTTCAAGGCTAGGAGTATCAGGAAGCTCTATAGTTTTCATCATTAGCGCACAATCCTCCATGCTGACTACACTAACAACTGGACAACATGTGCTGTGCAGAGGCACATGGAAGGGTATCTGCAGAGGCACATGGAAGGGCATCTGCAGAGACACAGTGGAAGAAGCTGCCCAAGGAATGAGAAGATGGATTACAATCAAGCTATTGCTACAGGTGCAGGTAGAGAATGACCTCAGCCTTTGAACATTCACAATATGGGGACCATATTTTCTCATGGTTCAACCAGATCAATGAATTGGATTCCTTTACCAAATTTGGTTCTAGAGGAATCACTTCTCTGTGGCCTCCCTACACATAGTCAAAAATTACATATATCAGTGTCCAGATCTTAGGATCTGATGTCTCAGAAGCAGTTGTTTCACCCATAAGGCAGGAACAACCCCTTCACCCTGACCCTAATGGCCAGGACATAGTAATGGTGAGTGAAATAGTAGATCTACGGCAGGGTTGAAGTGGGGCATTCTACCTTTTCCAGACTCGACGCTAAGTAGTATATTATTTAATTAGTAGTATATTATTTTATCCTTTACTTTAACTTGTCAGTCATGATTATGAATCTGTTACCCTAACCTCCACCCTCCTTCCCCACACAAAGAATGAATATATGCTCTGGAACTAAAGACTATGTGTATAGAAAACACTGCCAGAAAATCTGCTGTAAGAGTAAGCCAGAAACTCAGAAAAACAGGGCAGTAAATGAAAGTGATGCAGGATCCAAGGAGGCTTATAAATGGAAAATAGAGGAAATTCAAATGATCGAGTTATAAGGGGTATCTGGACTATGTAGGAGAAAGGGGTAGCTCTGCATTTGTTAAGAAGACTAGAGAGGGTAGGGTGTAGAGAATACATGAAGTAATTGCCCTCTATAGAAGGTGAGATTCTTTTTTCTTCCTAAAAGTAGTAGAGAAAGAAAATAAGCCTGGGGCACATGGCTGTAAGTTTTAGAGTTGCTATTAGAAAAATGAGGGAGCTTTGATGGTCTCTATATTTTACAACAGATTCTGTTGCAATGTCATCAGCTGAGCATGTGTGTTGGGGGCGTAAGAACTAAGATTTCTGAGAACAGAAAAGAATACGACAGAGTTTTTAGGGAACATGAGGAACTAAGTTAGACTGAATTGAACTATGTATTCTTTTAAACAGTTTTGAAGAAATAATTATCACTGGTTCATACTTTTTAGGGAGTTTTAAGTTATGACACTTGAGAATACAAATTTATATTATAGGTCTACTCCAACAGGATATAACACAGGTTTCAGATATAGAATCATTACCTGGATAAGAAGAGACTGTGTTACTAGTGTCAACCCCTTACTGGATGTACAACTTGGAATATTATATAACGCTTAAGTTTAAAATTTCCCATCTGCATATTTAAAGCAATGTACCTCTAAAAGTTAGTGGAGAAAAGGAGTTAGTGTGTCTGAATGTTGGGCACAAACCTAGTGTATAAAGAGATTTTAGCTATGGTACTGGTTAGGGTGGTAACAGAAGAGCCACTTGATTAGAACAGCCAAAAAGAACACAATACAGAATAACCTGTTCCTCAGATTAGCCATCAAGCAAATCCTTACCTTCTTTCTAGATATGCCTCTTTATTTAAACCTTGCCTGTTACACACCAGCTAGCCTAAACTCTACTGTATTCTAATATTAAAAATAACACCATGGAACCACACATATATGAACCTTTGCACAAGGATTTTTAGTGCCTGGAAATATAAGTAGAAACAGCAGCTCACAGGTGCATGTGTTTCTCTCTCTCTCTCTCTCTCTCTCTCTCTCTCTCTCTCTCTCTCTCTCCCCTTCTCTCCTTTCCTCTTCTTGTCAAAGAACTACTTGGTCTTTAAAATTCAACACATCCATCTTTCCTAAAAGCCTTTGTGAAGTGCAGGTTAGTGGCCATTCCTCTACTCGTTCCTGTGAGATAGAGTGAATCGTACACTACTTGGTGCGTGATTCTCATCAATTGTAAGCTTCCTGAGAGAATAGGAAGCTTTTAATATACCTTCAGTTCTTTACACAGTTACTGACAAAAGAGGGGCTCCCTAACGCTGTGGCCCAATTAACGCATGGAATTTCTGTTAGCAGGAAAATCTCCAGGCACACTTTCGTTGCGGCTTCTGAGACAGGGTATTTTGCACAAGAACAGTTTGGGGATGAAAGAACTGAAGTCGTTCCAAGTGATTTAAACCTTACCAGCTGCACTGTTAGCAACAATGGTGGCAGCAGCAGAACCTCAATGTGGTGCCAGGTTTGTACAAGTAAGGAGCAGGGATTCTAAAGGAGAATAAACCACATGACATAGGGACAGTCACTGCAGACATAAAAGCAGAGAATATATGAGCTTTCCTGGAATAAAAGCTTCAGATTCTGAAATACCCAAATCCAATGAATGATGAAATAAATCACATTCTGGAGAAAGAGTGCTCAGGGTATCAAGATACCCTTCCAAGATAGACATCCTAAGAAAGGCCCATGAAAACTAACATGGTATTCTATACTACTTCTTATTTGGGGGTAATTTTGTGTGTAATTTGTAAATTCTCTTTTCTCTGCAGCATTTCACCTACGTTCTGTTTTGAATTGGAGAAGTTTCCTCTTGTGTGTTCAGGTATTTTTGTGCTAGACTTCAACGGCAAATGTTATGTGTACAGCTACTTTACAGGTAGCTAATAGATTCCTTATATTCACAAAGAATTTTGCTTAAGACCACTCAGTACTTTTGCCTCCCATTTTAACAAAATGCATCAGTCTTTCAGTGATCCATGGCAGCGTTATTTCTTACAACCAAAAACATGAATTTAGAAAGATACAGAGTAAGAGAAAGATAAATCATGTAGATAGAAAGCTTTTATTTTATCTTCTGTTATACTTTCCAGCAACAATATACTTGGTATCATTTAATGTTGTGGAGCACAAAAGAGTCTATATTATTAAAAGCAATGTTTAAGTCATAGGACCTGACATAATATACTGTTCCCTCTTTTAGATTTGTTCAATATGATCATGTCCAAGCTTTCACATGGCTAACCAAAAATATGCTTTCATCTTTAATATCTAGTAAGACTTCACCAAGCTAAGTTTGTTCAGGTAGACAATGGGACATTGCAGACATGCATTGCTGATTGAACTAATTTCCAGATAAAATTTGTGCTAAGATCAATTCTTCCTAGTTACCACATGGTGTTTGGAGTGATCCTATTGTTACATTAGCGGCACCTCAGGACTGCCTAGTAGGAGAAGACATAAGGTATGATGCTCTTTCAAAGGAAAGGACTGTTTTTAGTTCTTAAACACCATTAAATTAAAAAAAATAGAAATATTTTAAATAATCAATGTTTAAAAAATTAATTACATACAAGCTCCAGTGAACTAGATGGTTCATTCATGAGAATCGTAAGTTAATTTATTTCCAACTCCATTTGAAACAAAAATGTAATATTGCAAATAATCAAGAGCTTTTGAAAGCATTGAGCCTCTTGTATATCATTTAAGATGTTCTCATGTGCCAAGAATAATTTTGTCCTATTGATCGAAGAATATGATGTGTTTTCTGAAATCTGCCTTCTGCACTTGGTTCATAAGTCATGGTAAACAATTAAAAATTATTTCACATGTTTAGTTTCAAAATTGTGTAATCCATTAAGCATATACTATTTCATAGTCTAGAATCTGTGTAGATTATAAATCAAACTGAGGTATTATATTTAGGAGAACTGTCTATCCTAACTATAAACATTGAATATTAAATATATGAGAGAAAAATGCTTTTGATAAATTTCAGAGAGCATTATTTTTTCCTAATGTGTGAAAATATTGTATTTACACTTGTGTGCATGCACACACACACATGCACACACAGATACAATATTTAGTGCCTTCACATTATATTAGCGAAATCAAGTTGTGAAAGGTAACTTTCTAAGGAAGCAGTAGATAGCTAACATTCAGTATTTTCTTTCAGGATTTTCATGAGTATTATTTTTTAATCCTCAGAATAAAATTCCCATTAAATACAATTTTAATAAATAAGTAAGCTGGGGTTTTACATGAGTATATAAGTTGCTTAAAGTCACACAAGAAATATATTTAATTGCTGATATCTCCATGTAACTATGTCTGAGTTCAGAGACTCTCTTCTGAAACCTCACTTCAAAGATTTCTATGACACAATTCTTAACTCATAGATTTAGCTCTTATTTTTTGAATACATATTCATGATTCCTTTGTGGGTTGTTCATTCAAATTTTATCTCCAGGGCATTGCTTTTGTTTTCTGAGTTGCAGCACCTAAGTAAAGTGGTTCATGTTGTAGAGACCTGATGTCGCAGAGGCCTAACATCACGTACAAGCAAGTCTAAAGATGATGAAGTTGGGATTAATTTGGTGAGTCCTCAATTTTCCACGATTTTTATGCTGAAATTTGGGTTTAATTTTTTTCATAATGAAATATAATTGCATGGCAAAGCATTTGCATATAGAAACCCTTTCCTATTGTTTCTTCCATCATTCTATTAGTTGATTTATTAATAGAATATTGTTATGTGTTTATGTTTTTAGAGATTTCTAAAAGGCACATATTTTTCCAAACAAGTAAACTGTATTTATTTTACCCAACCAAGTGTACAGTGCTGAACTTAAAGCTTTTCAATTTGGTGTTCCATTTCATGCCACAGAATACCTTGCACACATGTCAAGGACAGAAAGGTCAAAGTTTCTTCTCTAGTTTCCCCTAATTGATGGTAAATTAACTTACAATAATGAGAGAATAGACAATAACATGTGACTCTATCACATGTTTATTTAGGTCTATGTTGGGAGATTGCCCAACTTCTCTGGTGTGATAAAAATCCATGCATTAATAAAATTTCCTAATTTTCTGCTATTAATCTTTGTTCCCTCTTTTAAATACTCAGAAGACATATTTCTACTAGAATGATGGTTCCTAGTGGCATTAGTTTCCTCCACATTCACAATCTTAAACAATCTCATTCAAACCTATGATTTAAACTCTTCTAGAGTCCGTATATTTCAACCTGCAGCACTCCCTTAGAAGTTTTCTACAAAGTAGGTCTAATGCTAACAAAGTTCCTCAGCTTCTGTTGGTTTGGAAACAACCTAATTTCTTCTTTACTACTGAAGGAAAGATTAGCCCGATACAGAATTCTGTGTTCTGGCAACCCCTCTTCTGGGTATCTACCCCCAAATCTTGAAAACCTTAATTCACAAAGATATATGTATCCCAATGTTCATCTTAGCACTGTTCACAGTGGCCAAGTCATGTAAATAACCAAGTGTCATTTGATAGATGACTGGATAAAGAAGTTGTGGTACATTTACACAATAGAATACTACTCAGCAATAAGAAATGAAGAAACATGGCCATGTATGACAACACGGATGGAACTTGAAACCATCATATTAAGTGAAGTAAGTCAAACTGAAAAAAATCAAGAAACATATAACTTCACTTAAAGGTGGGATATAGGGGAAGCCGGGATGGCTCAATGGGTTAGGCGCTCACTTTGCAGCGCCAGGGACCGAGGATCGAATCCCGGCCCTGGCCCGTGCGGAACCATATGCTGAACTGGGAGCTCCCCTAGTTCAGTTCTCTCTCTGTCTCTGTATCTCTCTCTCTCTCTTTCCTCTGTCAAAGTAAATAAATAAATAAATAAATAAAATAAAAAAAAAAAGGTGGGATATAAAACGAAAGGTAACAAAGAAAGAAAACCTCACAGACAGAGTCAATGTTACCTGAGGGTAAGAGGTAGGGAAATGAGGGAGTAGCAAAGGGTGTCAAATACATGGTGATGGATAGAGAACTGACTCGGCAAAAACATAATACAATACATAGATAGTGTACTATAGAATTGTATACCAAGAACGTATGTAATTTTTACCAACTAATATCAACCCAAGAAATTTAACATTTAAATAAAAGTTTTATCAAACAGTATCAGCCTTAAAATATACAATACTAAGAAAGGTCAATTAGAGAATAGGAGTAGCAGAAATGGGTTTGATATTGAGAAAGCAGAAGTTGCAGTTAAATCCAAATAGATTAGCATATACTGTCCCATAATTATTACAAAATATTTTATCAAAATTAGAATGAGAATAAAGATAGGGTAAGATCTACGTCATGCCTTAGTAAAATACAGAAACTGACTATAAATTGACAAGCCTTAGATGGGCAACAAAAGTAAATTACATGAAAACAATAATTGAGAATGATAAACACCTGAACACCTGACAAAATGTGTAAAACAATAACCTTAGAGAAGGAAAAAATTATCCAGCAGACACCTTTGTATAGGAACTCAGTGTACAAGTCAATGAGAGTAAAAATGGGATCAAAGAGGACGAAATGCTTGTGAGGTACATACTCGTGCAAATCAATTTGTCCATTTAATTCACATTTATAAAGCAATGCTTATATGGATAGGAATATAATTATCTGGTGCATTCTCCTGTTCCAAAACAAAACACATTATAAACTGCATAATTTAAACATTAACTTTTACATCAAATTAAAACATTATGGCTAAACATTCTACATCAAGTAACTTACTCTTTGCATTGAAGAAACAGTGAATTGACTAAACTGAAGATGGAATTAATTAATGTGATTTGAAGCTACAGAACTGAAAAACTGATTAATTTGATGAGGGCATTGCTCTATTATATTTTCACATTAAACCAACACAACTGCTAACTTTCCTCAAATACAATGTTTTGGTTTTCTTGAAAAAAGCATTCCTGAAGAAAACAGAAAACGTTGCTATGTGACTTAGTGTTTATAAAATTCTCATGAAGAGACCTCTTTTGTTTGAGTGCTTTTTGTTGTTGTTGTTTAATTTGGGGCTAGTTCATGGAATTAAAGCAAACTCTGAAGACCAATATAGATATTTGAACTTTGCTCTAAAAATTAATGAAATAAAATTCCTGTTTTTTGAGATGAACCATATTTTGTTTACATAGGGGAAAAAGCACCTTCCATTTTATCCTCAGGGAAAGACGTTCCCTATTGATTTATGTCTGAACAAAAAATGACGTTACAGATGTATACTCCTGAAATAAAAGTGTATGTGCACACAAGTTTAAATCATATACAACTTATATTTTATGGTACGGTTGTGAGTTATGCTTTTTTGTTTCCATGTGTGATTAGGGAGTAGAACAGATGTAAAGGGTTATTTTAATATGCTCTTTAGAAATAAAAAATATAGGCCATACCCAGGGAAAAGAGAAGTTCCGACCCTGGTATGGATTTGTTGCTGTAGTGAGGTGCCTCAGAAGAAAAATGGACTTTAGGGACCACTTGGGAGCATATATAAAGCAGAGCAGTCACAGGTAATGTGGACACTAATTAATGAAGCATCTTGTGTTATACAGTAGCCTGAGAACTTGACATTTTCTACTTAGAGATTTAGAGAGGTAAAGTACTGGTTAAACTAACATATTACTCCACTAGATAATCCTACTTTGGGCTGGTATATTGTGTGCACTTGCTCTTTTGAAAACCTCTTTCTCCTCCATCTTTCCTGCTAACAGAATTAGAGTGCAAGGCAAGCTCACAGACAGGCATTTGCTCCTTCAAACTATACATATTTTACTGAAGGTTGTCTCCAAGCGTGCAGTGCCTCAGGTTGGCTATATTTTTGATACCATAAAAAGTAGATGAAATACATCAACCTAGGGTAAAAGTGCTCTGGAGTAGACTAGGGTAATACTTGTCAACTTTACGTTTGCATCTCATAGTAAAAAACAGACCTCTGTGTTTTTCCTACTATTAATTTAATTCATACCCACCCAATTTTATGTACTCAGTTTGCATTAGGAAGTGGAAATAGGACTGATGGTGATCTTCCGGTTTTACCCTGAGGTATAGAATGATGTCCGATGCTAAATAAAGAAATTGCCATGTAGAAATATTTTGTACAAAATCATTCTGCCTTCAGCTTTCTGAAAGCAGGGTTTAGACAAGCTCTGTCTTCAGGGCCAAATACAATATGCACATGATCTTTTGGATTTACTTTTCACATTAAGTAAGTTATTAATTCAGAAAAAAAAATCTCTGGAAAGGACTTTATAGTCTAAATAAGAAGAAAACAGAAGTAGAAAAATATTTGCTTCACAGTCTTGCCTAAGAAAGTGTTTAACATTAATTGAATGTTTAAATGATGAAAGAAAGCCTTTGAGATGGTTCTAACTCACAGTCAAAATACTTAATGGATTTTTGAATTAAAATGTTTCTTAATATTAAATATCTATAATATGCTTAGTTAATTAAATTTTGTGAAATATACATGATAGCATTATTGATTCAATGATAAGTGAACTAGTCATTAGTTTTATGAGATAAACAAATTATTTCCAAAATACTACACTGAGATGGATCAGACTGCCATGAAGAAGATACAATTTGTAATTAAAAAAATAATTATTATTTGAGAGAAGGTGAGAGAGAGAGAGAGATAGAAAGAGACTGAGAGAGAGAAGTGGGAGGGCCCAGAGCAGTCTCCGTAGTTGTACATCATAAGTTGGGACATAGTTTCATTCCACACAGGTGGATGTGGAGCTGAGCAGGGTAGGAACTGAAATGGGAGCCTCCTGCTTGGGAAATGAGAACCTTCACCATCATCCAGCAGTTACCAGTTGCACCACAGGTCAGCATCGGGGGTTCCACGGGCTGGACCTCATGATTGCCAGGCAAGCACACAACCTCATGAGGTATCCCACCATCCCAGAATTTGCAATTTTTTACATGCTTTTTGTTACCATTATCAAAGGCTATTTTCAAAGACATCAGTAGATGCCCAAATCCAGAAAATTCACAACACATATTTTCACATTTTTCTATTTATAAAATATGGCTAGTAATACCATTTCACTGCATTATTGTGTGATTTTAATAAAATATAGCATTAAATAAGACCAAAAGGGCTGCTTCAAGAAGGGGCAGTCATCCAGGTTTGAACTGTCACCACACCACAGGACTAGACACTTTCTTTTATATACTAACATCACTTTGTATTTCACATTCATGTCTCAGCAACAGAAACTACTATTACTCATAATTAATCAGCAGGATCAATGAATCTACAAATGTCTAGACTTGCTATCAAAGATTCACCCTCAACTTTGTCCTTCAGTTTTTTGTTTTATTTTCACTGCTCATATTTTTTAGGGAAAAGAAAGTTGTCCAATATCTGCTATAATTATCTCTGCTTCCATCAGCAATATAAACACAGTTTTATCGTTATTTGTTCTAAACATTGGGACCTAAATAACCTTCCATTTTACATCTGCTGTTTGATTTTCAATTACCCGAATGTAGATTATATGAAGGTAGAATTAGATAAGTACAGGTGCAGTTTCTTATTTAAAACTCTGTGGGTTATTTCCTTAGTGAAACCATAGCAAATTCTAATAGTTCCAAATAGATGTTATTTGCTAACCTGCAAGAGAACAAAGTGAGTTTTAACAGCAGGTGACGGCCACAGTATTCCAAGGAGGACCACATGAGCTACGAATGAAGGATTGAGCCTGGATAATCTCGCCTTTGTATTGCTGTCCAATTCTGTAAATGACTTCCTCACTTCATTCAACCCCCTCCATCCACCCATTGGCGGGTCTGTTCTATTTAAATACACTGTCTCAGCTTCTGGTCTAATCAGAATGGTAGCCAGCATGGCTCAACACATTGCTCCTGCAGTGCTCAGATCCATAGGAGGCAGAACATAATGGACCTACATAATGAATGACTGAATTGCAAATAAAAAGAATCGATTTGTTTGAAATTTAACTCCCATTTATTATATATTTGCATAGGAGCTCTCCTAACAGTCTGTAGGAAGGCCTTGTCTAGAAAAGTTATAGAATATATGTTTACGTGCTGAGAATGGAAAACACACGTGATTATGTAACACAGTGTTTCATAGCACTGACTTCCTTTTTCTTTGTTTCTTTTTTTTTTAGTAATACTTACTTGAGGAGATTAGAATGCAAGTCTTGTCACTAAACACCATACCTAAAAAACATACTAATAATAAGATAGTCGTGCAAGTACATATGCACATAGACATAAATCACGGATGATAATTGCAGTTCTAATCATTTGGAGATTGAAATGTTCTTTTGCTGTGCAGTGTGCATAAGATGATTGCATCAAAATAAGTGATTTCTCTATGCATACCATGAGCTCTCTCAAGATTGAGAGCCCATCAGCTAATGATTTAGAATTAAACATTATAAGGATCCATTTTCCATACTTGGAAAGAGCTATTACTTCAAACGTAAGTGCTGTTATTGGTAGGAGAAATTTTGCTCATATTTCACCCTGTGTATCATTAAAAATGCACTCCTATATATTTTACATGATTATTATTACCTGATAGCCATTCAGCATGCAGCCATCAAAGGGCGAGATAGATGGCTCTCCAGTGGAACAACAGAAAGCAATGAGCTAGTGTAATTTGCCAACTCTGAAGAGGAATGTCACTTGAAATGTATGACTCTTAAATGGAAATTGAAGATGATATGCAGTGGCTTAAAGGAACAGTTGCCTCTACGGGAAGAGAGTTAAAGTTGGTAGTCTGACAGATTTCAGGTATGTCCTTAAATTCTTTTAAAACAAAATTTTTATTGTTAAAGCCTGTGTGTGGTCACTTCTGAGTGCATCTAAATCATGGTATTTCTTCCACATAAACTTTTTTTTTTAATATCATTATATTTTATTGTTAAATTTAATGGGGTGACATTGGTTGGTAACAATTAGATAGTTTCCCGATGTACAACTCCACATCACATCACCCATGCATCG